>ML797167.1:214220-227456 GCA_009831015.1 Picea engelmannii
AAGTCCCCTTTCTTCTTTGTGTCTTTGGATTTCATCAACAGATCAACTTATACATTGGTGATATTGGTCCATTTGTCTCTATTTTTCATTTTCTCATATGCTTTTAGTTTTTATTTGTTTTAGTTTAATTCTTGTTAATATCTTTGATTGTTTTTCTTTCTAACCTTTTACCTTACAGCTGTCATGCCTAGCAGAGCCCAACTGGGCATGTAAGCACTCTTAATTTGCTCACCTAGTGATGAATTGGGTGCAAACAGAAAGGAAGCTCAGTAAGAAGAAATCAAAGCTGGAAAAGATACAAGAAGTTACAGGGAAACTTCTTAGGAGGCATGCTTGTAGGCTCTGAACCTCACCAGAACAACAGAACCACGTAGAATGGGACTTTGCCCTGGCGAAGTGATATGACCGTTGGAGTCACCCTGACTGTTAGAATGACACTCTAGAATGTCTAGGAAGCACATTTATGGGAAAATAGACCGCATTTGGGATGTTGAGACCATGCCATAACGAACATATTCACATTAATGAAAGCATTCCTGCCCGTTAGAAGAATCTGTTATGACACTCGCTTATTTAAATTGTTGGTCGTTGCGCTGGGACCACTTTTCACCATCTGTGATTAACTGAGCTATCAAATATTTGATTGTGTGTCGAACTGTGATTTCAGAACCTAGACCTCACCTTCCATTGTTTACTCCATTTGTCTATTTGCGTACCCTCAGCTATACATTTAAAAGAGAGAATGTTGGGTGAACAAACTGAGTTGGAGAAGTCCGTCGAAGAGGTCCTTAAGAAATTTATGGATGACAGAGCTATGTCTAAAGGTGTTTAGGCATCGTACTAGGGGATGTCAGTATTCTCCTTCGACTGGATGACATTCTAGTCGTGCTAACCCCATGACTGAGAAGCAAAGTAAGCATCGCGACGATCTGGCTAATGTGAAGCAGATCTAGTCAATCTTATCAGATTATATCCCACCTTTGACTGGTGTGGTTAACCATGATAGCATCCAACGGGACTACGAGTACACTATGATCACCGCATACATCCATAAGGGGATACATGTAGTCGAAAGCCAGTTGGGACAAATCCCATCCTTGAATAACAATGATTTCAATCTCGGCGACAGAAACAACTATGCCATGCTCGCACCTCATAGATACTTGATGAAGACAACTAGGAAGAGCTACAATATTACTATAAGCTGACTGGTGGAGACATGGAGTAGATCACGAAGGAGTGGCTAAAGGATTTCCTTGCAGCATTTGATGATGCAAAACTCTCTAACCCTAACATCATAGGAATCCTCTTGGATCTGGTTTGAGCATGGAGGATAGTTAAGTGCTAAGAAGAAAAAGAAAAAGGAGGAATTTTAAAACATAGAGACTGATGAGGAGGACAATGCCTCGAAAGAAAATGTATCTGGCTCGCCCATAGGAGGAGGAAGAGATGAATTAAATCAAGAAGTAGGAGGAGAATAAGGAGAAAAGAAAGAAGAAGGTGAAGCTACACCGTCGAATGATCCACCTTCCCAGACAAAAACATCGAAGAAAAGGAAGGTTTCTCCGCAGAAACCCTTGGCAAGAAAGAAGACCTGCGCCAGTAAACCCCAGCTAGAAGCTATGATTATAGAGGATGATATAGTTCTAGTCAGTGGAGTGATGGAGGATGTGTCCGAAGATCTCTTGTAGAGAAATGGAGCAAAGAAGGAAGAGTTGTATGTAAAGGTCGAGAAGGAGCTGAAGGAGATACAACGAGCTATTCAAGCGATCCGCATAGTATCTACTACGCCTTCCTCATTAGAAACTGCAAATTTGGGGGATGAGCCAACCCAACTTCGAAGACTTGCAAATGAAATAGAGGCTCGACTTCAACAACTCCAAGAAGAAAAGGATAAGGCTACAGAAGCCTTGAAACAAGAAAAAGAGGAGATCTTGGAGAAACTACAAGTTGCGCGATACTATGTGACCTCTTATGAAAATGAGAAGGATGAGTTTTGAGCGATGCTCGAGGAGGAAAAAGTGAAGATACAGAGGGAAAAGGACTAAATTCTCACAGATCATACCGTAGTTAGAGAAGTGGTGGGCAGAGCACTTCAATTTGTGCCATGCTTGGCACAGGAAGAACATGAATCGATTGAGGTTCAAGTGGTGAAGCTCGCTGAAGCCATCCAGTAGCTTCAAGCAAGGGTAACAGAGTTGGAGATCCAAGCAGTACCAAGCACTCCGTAGGAACTGTGCAACCAAAGGGAGGAAGCCGCTAAGAGCCTAGTGGGAATAATAAGAGCCCTTGCTTCATAATGCAAACAGTTGAGCGACAAAAGTGCGCAGACCTACGAACACCTCACGGAAGATCCAAATTTGGTTACTTCCTGTATCATGACCTTATTGACAGAAGGTGTTGGCCCTCGACCAAACTTTGAGGAAACGTTGGTTAGGTTTGACCACCTTTTTGGACTTTGACAGGCTGGTTGAAGATGGAGCGCCCGGGCAGATATGAGATCGTGGAATCTCACTTGATTTGTGGACCCAACATAGGGTTCTTAGGGTTTTGTATTAGGTTTTATGGGATGTCAGCCCATGGGTTTATCCATGATTAGGCCTTGTTATGTAAAAGTATAAATAAGTATAATAATGCAATGTAGAAAATAAGAGGGGGCATGTAAGTAGCTAAGTGCAAGAGGCAAGTAGTTCTAGGTTGCTTAATGCAACAGACTGTGTAAGTCTCTATGCTTAATAGAGGAGTTGGCTTCGTGCCTTGACTTGATTTTGGGAAGGTGGATCCAATGCTTAGTGCGAATATCACCTATTTGGTGTGAATCTTGTCCCTATGGCTTAGTGCACAGGAGAAGAAGAACGTAAGAGATTGGAGACTAATAAAGAAGAAGAAGTCATTCGTGGATGTAGCCCCACACTAGTGAGAACCATGTATATCATTTGTTGATGTTCTTCTTAGTGCACTGATGGTTATGTATGATAGATGGATCTGTGAATGATTAGTGCTTTATTTATGTTGAATGTGCTAGATATACTTTATGCTACCAAGTGTGATGTGTATTTTGTTAGTATTACTACATCGATCTATTCTTAGGGTTTGTTTTGCGATGTGAATAAAAATGATAAACTAATGCATGTTGTTCTTAAGTACCCTGTGAAGTAATTGTAATCACAGATCTGTGTCTCAACTTGGTTATAGATACCTGAGTCCTGTAACTTGCCCTACCTCTACCTCAGGTGAGACTTCTCTTGCTTCGCAGGTGATGCCGAAAGGGCCGGTAGTTAGGGTTTTGTTGGTGTGTTGTTGAAGCGTTGAACCCTGGGTATGCCCCTATTCTAATACAAGGACCCTTTCTAATCTATTGGTAAGGTAATTTTTCACTATCATTTGCAATGTTCACCAATGAAGGTTTCTCAAACTTTTATAATTAATTTCCACTAGTGTGTCATGATACAAGGTGCACTAGAGAAGGGACAAATAAAAAATATCAAAGCACACTCAAAATTTATAAAACAAAGTATTTTTAAAAAATTGCTATGAGGTGGGCACAAAACATACAACTTATTTGGTTCATCTTCACATAAGAGAACTACATTAGGGGTTAACTTAAAAAAAAAAAAATTGTGAAAAAAATATTTACAAAAAAATCATTGTGCTTACTAAAACTATAAATGTGCCAACAAATAACCTTACATGGAGCATATCATTATTTTTATTTTATTTTAATTTATTATCAATGTATTCCAAACCTATAATTACATTACTACATCAAGATACAAAGCTCACTCCAGTATGGTTAAACACAAATTAATATTAAAACAATTTCAATTTTTTTACTATACAATGTGCTTCCAACACCTTCAAGCACAAGTGCCCTTTGTCCCTCTATGACTACTTTGTTTTCCATTTCATCATTGGATTTTTCAACCCTAGCCCCCTACCAAGCCCCACATTCAAAATTAATTTTTTATTTATGTGACAATCATTCCCTCACAATGAAAGAGAGGCCATGTAATTCCTTTTCTTCATCTTAACTTACATTTTCATGGTTTTAGTTTTCCAATTTAGTTTGTAAATTCTCCTTTTTTCCTTTTAAAAAGAATTCCACTAGTGTGTCCCTCAAAGATATCAAAGATATGGTATTCACCATATCAAATATATGGTATTCACGGTCCATGTCCCATGGTTGCAAAGACATTCCAATTCACAAAAATATTCAAATAACTAGCAAACTAGTAGTATGCTTCATTGAAGAGCACGATAAACTTGAAGCAAGCTACTATTGAAGACAAAGGATTACATTTAGATGCATTATTTTGTTTAAAATTGTTGTAGTAGTTCTTTGGTGCAAGATATTATCTGAAACAAAAAATATATTTCAAATCTCTCTATAAGACATATTGAAAATCTATGATTGGACTTTGCAAAGACATGATTTATTGGCATTACTCCATTTTACTGCACATGTGGTAACTTGGGTAAGGTAATAATGGTACTCTTTAACATTCTATGCACACCAATGATTTTAAAATGGTTGGTGTGTGTATTTTTTGCATTATTCAATTCTCTAATGGATGATATGGATCACCATTATTAGTTTAACACCCCTTCTAAACTCCTTGTGTTCTCCATTTGTTGCAATTTATTGATTATTACCACATCTCTCTCTCTCTCTCTCTTTGTGTGTGTGTGTGTGTGTGTGTGTTGTTTCCTTGATTAGGGACCTCCATTAACCTAGGTTAGATGTCTAGAGCATCCTAGATAGAATTTTAAGGAATTTATGTTAGTTGGACACTAATTAATGAGTTGCAATTCTATGTTTTAGAGGACCTAGATTGAGTGGAGAAACTTAGATAGATATTAATTCAAATTGTGGAAATGACATCAAAGGGAAAATGGATCTTGTTCAATGAGTACAGCCTGCCTAATTTTTGCACATAGTAAACTAAGAAAGGGAAAAGTGACTTGAAAATGTTTTCTAAAGTAAATTGGGGTAAAAATCCCAAGGGGATTGAGTTGTAATTCACTTTTTACCCACTTTATGGCACTTGTGTTTCTTCCCCTAAGCCTAATTTCATCCCATGTGTGACTTGGTAGGGAATGGGATAGCCAAGATACAATCTTGGGGGTGTCTATTATCGTTGAGAGATTAGAAAATTGATTTCCACTTTAGGTGATGGGGTTGGTTGTTGTTCAATTATGAAGGACTTTCTACCTAGAGCTAGAGAACTATTTTCTAAATAGCGATGGATTTCTTTTGGACATTGGGATGCCAATACTAAATATGATTCCTAACCATTTGGGTGTTCATCACATATTGGAGTGGTATTAGTTTATGAGTTGAGTGAGCCATCATTTGAGTTCTCTATGTTCCTATCCTACACCTAATTGAGCTTAAGGCCTACTTAGGGGGCAACACCTCATTCAGCTTAAGCCCTACTTGTTACAAGAGAAGCCCCCTACAGACAAGTGGATTTCCTCTTGGATACTAGACCCCTATGACCAAGACAGAAAAGTTTTATTGTGAGCACTGACATTCCTTTTCATGAAGCTAAACTATTCAAAGAAGAAGAAGGAAGAAGGGTAAATACCTTTTACTGACGTTTTTCCTTTCTCGATCCAGGCTGACCTTGATCTCCAAGTTCTTCAGAAGGTCACGCAATACAATGAGCAAAAAAAAAGAAACATACTTCCTACACTACCATGATTAGCTTCATAATGTATCTATAAAAGAAACAAGTTCATGAAACATACACAAACTTTAAAGAAAATAGGTCAATCATATATTTACATTAATGAAAACAAAGTGAAATGCTTACAACCATATATGTAAGTGCAACAACTTCACCAAGTTCTCTTTGTCGATACCATTGCTTAAATAATCCACACACAAAATGATGATACTTCAATGATATCTCCCTTATGAGATCATAAGTTTGATGCTTTACAATGTCTCCCCTTTCACCATGAACATACCTCCTTATATAGGCTTGGAGAGGCCTAACCACTTAAGACATACTTGGGATAAGTTGAGGATTCTTCTCCTTTATTTGTGGATCTTCCCTAAGATCGAGCCTTGACCTCAGATCCAAATCCAACCAACTCTAGATATGAAGGGATTCTTCCCTGATTTCTCTCAACAATCGAAAAATTCACTCAAAAAAGGCCAGCGCTCCCTTAGAATGAGGCACAAAGCATTGAAACTCTCCCCCAAAAGAGGTCATAGAGCGTTGGCACTCCCTAACAATGTATAAGGGAGCAATGCCTTCCAAAATTGTTTTTTTAGTGGTTGTTTCTATGGAAAAAGACTTGTACTCTCTGTCAAATGATTTCTCCTCTTCAAAACCAGTCTTTTGAGTGTTCTTGGTAATTTCATCTGAGACACAACATAGGCAATATGACAGTATGATTTTGTGACACTTGTGGCCAAAATGTGACACTTGCGACATTGGTAATGATGACACTAGGCCATCATCCTAATGAGTAATTTTGATGTGTAACAGATTTCCCCCCAAAGTGCAAAGTCAGAAAATGAAAACTGATGACTGAATTACTTTGTAGACTTTTTCAAGCAAGGGTATGGAGTCAAAGAACCTGGAAGAAACTGCACACAACCATCAAACAAATATTATGGCATGTTTCAGAACTAAGGCATGAATACCTATGCTTGAGTGATAAAGACTTTCAAGGTATGGCCGCCATAAAATACACTATGGATCCATAATTATATTGACAGAAAGGTATAGCCATTGAAGATACAATGTGGATCTATACTCCTATGACCTGAATTGATTGTAGCCATGAATAATACACAGTGGATCTATGAGACGACAAGACATAGCCACGACCAATACAAAGTGGATCTATGTGACAATATATGTGTCAATGTTCAAAATAAACTTCGTCGCAACCTGGGAAAAGTACATAAAAGAGTGATGACTCAACCCAGGGTCTTCTTACTGATCCCAATGTAGTATGAATCTAACCATGTGAATAGATGTCCTAATGTCAAACATGGCAAAAACTAGTTGATTACCGGTCAATGAGGTAAACCGTTAACAAGCGCAAGGGAAATCACCATTGATGTCAATGATTCCCAATGTACTCTATTACATTCAAACAAATGTGAATGGATGAGCTGAAGTAAAAAAATACTTGGAATCATCCGATCATAGGTCAATGATGTAAACCCATTATCAGACGTGAGGAGGCTTGCCGTTGAGGCATGCAGGTCCTAAGGTACTAACTAGTTTCTAAGTCTAGTTCCCGGATAATGTGTTGAGGTCGACAGGAATAGACTCATCGAAGGAGGGCCTAGTGTATCCCCCATCAATGACATGAAACTGACACAAAGATGTAATTGGTGGATCAAATTAACATGGAATGACACGGGTATTGAAACATGAATTTATGATGGTTGACTCTTGAGGTAGATACTTCCCTTGAACAATAAGGCATGATAGTAGAAAACTTGACATGGACCAAAACTTGATAATGCTGTGACTTTCTTCAGGCGACCCAAAGGAGTAAGGAAACTCAAAGGATTGGTTTAGTGCAGAGGTTCAACAGAGAAATGCATGCAAAGATAAAATGTTGTGTTCAAGGGTGACTGTAAGAGTTACTGGTAATGTTCTCAAAAACTACTTGGCTTGCTTCCTTCAATTTTTCCCCCATCCAGATAGATGAGTACCTTTTTTTAATTTAACAAGCTCGAGGAGGGTAACACATGCTCGATATAACTCACCTTTGGTAAGTCCCTCTTCCTTTGTTTAACGAACTGGAAGAAGTAAGGATTTGGTCCCATATGGGCCCTTCAATGTATGATTGTTTAATGAATCCAAAGAAGGTAAAATTGGTGGTTTTTCATATTTAGAGACTCTGAAAATAACTTAAAGACAACTCTAGTGTTGTCCTTTTTTGTAATGTTAGTCTCGCGAGGCCGAAAAAGAGATAAATTATCACTCAGAAGACACACTTTCAAACCTTTTAACGAGTGGGAAAGGAAGCAAGATCAATTGGCAATATTTTTATGTTTAGGGAGTCTGAAAAGAGCTCAAAGACGACTCCAAGGAATTCATTTTTCGTGTATCCATGCGGGTCCGAAAAAGAGATAAAGTTTTACCCGATGCGTTCTTATGTTTTTTTAGCGTGAGAACGAACTAATACTATGCTCGTGAATGTGACAAGATAAAAACGAACAAAAATGCTCCAAAACCTACCAATAATGTCAAAACTGCATTCTAGGGTATTAATAAGGCCTCCAAAATATTTTTCAAAACCCAAAAATAACTATATCTTAGGAAAAAATGAAATTCATAATAGTAAAAAGGGGTAAAAATATCATTTACCATTTCATTTGTGCAAAGATTTGTAGCAGTGGAGAATTTTTGCTTTGGAGGGTGAATCTTGCATTGTTTGGTGCCAAAGCTACGGTTATCTATTCTCCTCATCGTTTGGACTAGGTTGGTGCTCTTCTTCCGTTCTCTAATTTGTATGATTCAAAATATGTTTTAAGGCAATAATTGGGTGCGAAAATTGATGCCCTGGGTTGTCTCAAGTGCCCCAAAAGGCTCGACACTTCTCTAGGATTAGTGGGGAAGTGTTGTATGATTTTGGAAGTGCCCCTGAAAGATAATGAAGGTGCGCCAACTCTTTGATGTAGTGGTTGAGGGGCGCTGCTCAAAAACCATAAGAAAACTTTCCCAAAAACGCCAGCGCTCTCTCAAAACGTGAAGGGGGGTGTTCTAATTTTTTTAAGTGCCCTGGTGACCTTTGTGAGGGTGCATTGGCTCCCTGATGTGTATATAAAGGGGGATTTGGCCTCATAGAAAGAGAAAACAATTTATTTTTAAAGTTTTTCAATTGCCCAAAAATTGTTGAAAAACATGACTAATGAATTTTGGTTGTTGATGATTGCAGGTAACTTTGGAAAAAGTCATGATCGAGTGGAAAGAAAGAGAGCATGCAATCGATGATGTGGCCACCTTGAAAAGTCCCCGATCATGGGCTTCATTGAGGAATTATGGTCTCCTCAAGTTCTTCAAAATACAAAAAATGAAGAAAGAGATTCTTCTTCTCGAGCATATGATTGGGCTATGGAATGTTGCGGAACAAGGGTTCCAAATTGGAAAGAATATCCTTACCATCGATTTGGAAGATGTGTACTTCCTGATCGGCCTCTTGAAAAGAGGGTCCCCCGTAGTTTTATCCAGAAAGAGGGCACTTCCCATGCCTGTGGATGAGTACTGGGCAAACCATTATGTCCAAGGATCAAGATTAGTGGGAGGTAGAATCGCAATCAAAGACATCAGTGATATACCTCTTTGATACATTTTGTTTTCCATTACGATTATAGTGGGAAGTACCAGCTCGCACCTAGTTTCAAGATCACAAGTGTCCTATGGTTTATAGTGTTTAGAGTCAACACTGTTTAACTAGAGTGCAGGGTTCCTTCAGAATGTGAAGGAGCAAATTACGAGATGTAGATCAGGGCAGTAGAAACAATTTGGGTATGGTTCATTCCTGGTTTCTTTCTTCTTAAAATGCATTCCTCAGATGCAACCTCAGATTGCATTAGAAGTACAACCAGTGGGAGAACCACGTATGGAGCGATGGACTAGAATGTCTCCGAGGTTAGGCCCAGATTCAGAGTTCAAATTCACCGGTGATTTCTTCACGTGGATGAGATGCCAATTGATTGTGATAAAAGACTTTCCATACGATGTAGTGGATTTCCAGGGAAGCATGGACTTGGTTCTTCCAAAAGGGGAGGAATGGGACGCGTCAAGTAAGAAACCAAAACAATCTTTTCAAGTGTTTTTTTATTTTAAAACTTATGTTATATTTTTGGGTACATAGAAGAGTTTCTAATGGATGTATCATTTCATCATGCAGACAGGCGAGCAACACGTCCGACAGAGATACCAGCATTGGGGCACCACGGGGATTCTCAAATAGCAGTAGTGGAAGGAGGTCTCCAAGAGGTGGAGACAAACCTCTCTAGTCTTACGGCGGGTATCCTCCTCTTGAGAGGGAGAAAGTACCCTTGCACTTACAGAGACACATAGTGGGAGTCCCTGAGAGTATTAACTCTTTACTGAGACGAGTAGCCCATGCGGTGGTGTGCTACTTAGAGCAAAATGTGATGCGGGAGGATTAGGACCTCACTGATATTTTTTGTATAGTCTTTATGATGATGTTATGGGCACGAGGACCCAACATTTTCCCCTTCTATGTACCTTTTTGATGTAATCAAACATTTTCTGTCACACCTTATATATATACATATCTGAGTTCTTACAATGCCTAAATGATGTTTTTAATGTGATGTGTTTTAATTTACATGTGATTTATGATTTATTTCCTTTATGAAGCCTTATCTATGTACGAGATACTGATCCATGATGTAATTGGCTAACAAATCCGAAATGGTATTGAGTTCTCTTGGTATGTGTCTGTATTAGATAAAATTATCCATTCGTTCAAGATGATGAACTCGTAAGTGGAGATGTAGTAGGATAGGATTGTGAATAGCATAGATTCGATTAAGTTGGCAAACCATGAGTTGGGAGTCTAGGTTGACGATCATGCGAGAAACTCTTAGGGAGGAGGCGTCGGTTAAAATTCTGATGACAACATGATACTCTACCATGTTGTTAGTTTCCGATCCTAAGAAAATACTTCCTGAACTCACCAACTCATCAGAGTGGTAAATGACCCAAGCTACAGAAGCAACATTTTGGGTGTGTCGACTAGCGCCATCCACAAACCCGATAAAGATAGGAAAGGAAGATGTCATATGTGCATGAAAACACAATACACAGTATAAGTGGCTAAGGAAAAAACCCGAGCACAAAAAAGAAAAAGACACACCAAACTAAAATACAATAGTGTACAAAGCATGCATGTTAGATGTTCTATGCATAGTACTTCTTAACGTAATCGGGGCTCACCCAGGAAGATTTCGCCGTATTCAACTATCTCATAGGCGCCTCTATGTAAAACACATTTCATGATGTAAGGACCATGCCACAAAGGTTCTAACTTACCTGTCCCTAACTTATCATGAGCCTGGTCATAAACGAGGACTAGGTCTCCTTCTACAAAAGTACGAGGGTGGACGTATTTTTCGTGTTGATTCTTGATTCACTTTTGATATGTCTCATTAATGAGCGCAGAATCACGGCGTGTTTCATCCAACCTAATCAAGTGTAAGAGGCATTCTTCTTCAGAAGAAGTGTGAGGCAGGAGTTCTACTTTGAGTTTCAATGAGGGAATTTTGCACTCGATCGGTAAAACAACTTCTATGCCATATACTATCTAAAAAGGAGTGAATCCAGTAGCATTTTTCACTGAAGTACGGTAAACCCAGAGAGCAGAGAAAAGTTGTAGATGCCAAGATGTCTTGTTTTCCTCTACCATACATTGAATCGTGGTTTTAAGGACCTTTCTGATGGCTTCAACTTGTCCATTTGCTTGAGGATAACACAGGGATGAGTTCTCATGGAGAAAACCCAACTTGGCATGAAACTCACTCACCATCTGGTTTTGAATGTGTGAACCATGATCAGTTACAATGGCTTGTGGAGAACCAAAGCAAGTGATGATTTGGATGAAGAAGAAAAGATCTGCAGTATGACCATCATTCATAAAGTTAGGCATAGCCTCATCCCATTTAGTGAAGTAATCGATGACAATGATGATGTAACCATGCCCCCCGGCTGAGGTAGGCTTACACTGCATGAAATAAATTCCCCATTTGGAAAAGGGGCTAATGGCAATAATGGGATGCAGTGGAGCGGGGTGGGTGCGTGCCCTTTTGTGAAAAACTGGTGGGCATTTTTTGACTACCTCAATACAATCTTTGAAAACAAATGGCCAAAAGTAGTTGTCACGTAATATTTTCTGAGTTGTAGCCATACCAGAAAGATGACTGCCACAGGCTCCAAGGTGACAATCATTAAGAATGCGTTCAACCTCTTCATGAGTCAAACATCGTCATAAGATAGTATCAATACCACAGTGATACAAATTGTCACCGGTGATAAGGTAGCGATGGGAATGATGGCGGATACGATGACGCTCTTCACGAGAGATAGCGGGCTAAAAACGTTGGGTCTGGAGATAAAGAAGGAATAGAGTTAGACGTGTTGATGAGGAACAAAGTCTCATTGGGGAGAGAATATATGGGTTCAATATCTTCATTAGCATGGGGAAAGTCGCAAATAATCTTCACAAACACCAAAGATTTTTTAGATTTGGACTTAACAAATTTGAGATCGAATTCCTGAAGGATCACGATCCATTTAGAATATTTGCCCCCAAGAACTTGACGTGTCAGAATATGATACATGGGGTTAGATTTCACAATAACTGTGGTGGTGCGTAGAAAAATGTAATGACATAATCTTTGGACAACAATAACGACTTCCAGAGCCAACTTTTCAACATGTGAATATCAGAGCTCGGGACCAGATAGAATTTTTCTCAAATAATATATCAAGTGTTCCTCACTGATGTTAGGACCACATATTGTACCTTTTTGCCCATACTTTTTGCCATCATTATACCCTTCATCACTTATATTTAGACTCATAATATCACTTCATCTGATCATTCCAAGGTATACAACGTCCTTTCTCATTACTATATGCTTAATATGTTTTGCATAATATTTTACATTACTTTTGTACTTAACCATTGATTAGAAGTACATAAGTGTCCATAACTGCAGATCAGCATTTGAAGCCTGTGCTGAAACACAGAACTGTCCAAGATCGCTATTGTTGAACTAATGCTGAAACACGGAGCTGCTACACAGCCCGAGGTCGCATATGCCGAAACACGGAGCTGCTACATAGTTCAAGGATGCAGATGCTGAAACATGGAGCTGCTACATAGATCGAGGACGCAGATGCTGAAACACGGAGCTGTCACACAGTTCAGAATTGCAAATGATGAAACACAGAAGGAGACCGCCAGAACCAACGATGCTGAAACACAAGCCGTTACAATTAGCAGTCAAAGCCGACACAGTCAAGAGCGCAATTCACGTGGCTGAAACAGCCCATGAATTGCGATGCTGAAACAACATCAGCAGCGATGAGAAGGAGCTGTTACACCAGCCGTAACAACAATACTCCGTTCAATTCCTGTATTAGCATTCGGTTGCGTGAGAATAGGACATCCTATGCTGATTTAGAAAGAAGATCCGATTTAGGATAGGATTCAGATATGCTT
>ML797167.1:240775-252184 GCA_009831015.1 Picea engelmannii
TGATCTTCAAGGAACTGCAATAGGGAGGTTACTTTCCTGTGATTTAATTCAGAGCTTCAGTTCATTCAAGCAAGTATAATTAGTATAGATTTCTTTACTACAACACTAAGTTGCTTTTGGAATTGAGCATATACTGTGCGTGGATATATTTGAAACAAAAGACTTCCCTGGGTTGATAATTTATGTTTCACTTGGTTGTTTAAAATTAATTAAGCAATTATAGTGACCAACAACCGATAGGATCCTCTTGAACTAACACCATAGCAATAGTGGAAGTAGAGGATGCTAAGTAAAGGATATAGTCCTACGTATAATTCGGAGGATGCAACAGAGGTGCATTGGTCAAGGCATGCTTAAGAGCAGCAAAATATTGTTGAGCAATGTCATCCCAGATGAAAGGGGTGTCTTTCTACAACAATCGCATAAATCCTTTGGTAATCTCAGCGTAGTTCCAAATGAAACAGCGAAGAAATTTTTCTTTCCCTTGCAAACTTTGGAGTTGTGTCAAATTGTTAGGTAGAGGTAAAGCAAGGATGGATTTAACTTTTAAGGGATCAACCTGAATCCCATCCTTGGAAACAACGAAGTCGAGGACTCAACCTGATTTGATAGCAAAGATACACTTATGTGGGTTCAAACGAATGAAGTAGAACTGACATCGAATAAAAATAGCCCATAGATGACCAAAATGGTCCGATCGACTGGATGAATGGGCAGGTAAATCGTCGAGGTAAGGTTGTGCAATATGTTTGATATCGTGGAAAGAATATGACATGGCCCATTGGAATGTGGCACCAATGTTTTTGAGTCCAAACGGTAGTTTCCAATAGGCGAAAGTTCCCCATGGGTAGATGAAGGTTGTCTTATGCGGATTAGCAGGTAAAATGTCAATCTCGTTGTACCCTAAGAAACCATCCATGAAAGAGAAAATCACGCCACCTGCGTAATTATCAATGGTCTGGTCGATGAAGGTTGTAGGGTAGTTGTCTTTCGGACAATCCTTATTGAGGTCCCTATAATCAACGCAAACACGAATGGTCCATTTCTTCTTAGTAACCAGAACAATGTTCGAAACCCATTCCATCAAAGGCACGAGATAGATGAATCCAGATTTCAATAATTTCTCAACTTCTTCCTTAATAGTCATGGTCTTCTTAGGATGGATCGGGAGAAGTTTCTGTTAGACAGGTTTTACACATGGGTAGGTTTTAATCTCGTACACAACGATCGAAGGATTGATCCCTGGAATTTCCTTATAGCTCCAAGAGTAGACATCGCAAAATTCTTTAAATAAAGAGGTATAAGAAACCACTTCCTCGGGCGAACAATTAACACCGATATTAATATTTTCCATGACACCTTCTTTGATCGAAATGTCAATAATGATCGTAGAGGTAATGTTGCCTAAATTCCCTTCAGAAATAGTATCTTGTGTAAGTATGGTTGATTGTAGAAAGTCGACAACATCGGGGGGGAGATAGTGTGTATATCTTCCTGTATTTCTTCAAGAGGTGGAAGAAAAGAGGATAAAAGATGGTTATCGTCCCAAGGTACTTCGTCAATGCTAAGCATTTCCATGATAGATTCATCGGATGGAAATATTTGAGAAATGTAGTTAAAATAAGACGTCAAGGAATTTAACCAAGATGGCATTGAGTAGGTGTCGGGTGCCAAGAGATGTTGGTCATCCAAAGAGGGAGAGGCTAATTGAATAGAAATGTATGAAACCTTGGCTGAACTAAGTGGCATGGTGTCACCTAGCACATCAAACTCTAGAGGACTAGGTACAATCCAGGGTTCAGATGATTCCAAAGACTGATAAGTCGTAGTCGAAATCATATTGACTGTGTAAATATGATGCGTGGTAGGAGGAAGTGGTGCAGAGAAGGTACCCATGAGGGTGGAATATTTTAACAAGCCCACACCAACACTTTCATACGTGATCTTATGATCTCCCAAGAATGGAATATTGTTGGTAGTGGGAGCACGAGCATCGTGTGTACATAAATATAACTGATCGAAAGTGACAATTTTTCCCTGATGAGAAAATTGTACACATCGAAACACCAATGAAGCAATGCCAGTCATAGCATAAAACCAACTTCTTCCAAGTAACAAGTTGTAATCAGGGGGAGCATCGACCACCTCGATGTCAATGGTGACGGTTTTGTCGTCCAACTGGATGGACATGGACTGCAAGAGTCCATGGGGATGAAAACATCGCCCATGCAATGCACATAACATTGTTGGGGATTTGTTAAGTGTGGGTGATTTTAAACCTTTCCAACATGCTAAAGACATGACACAAGTAGAGGCTCCCTCATCTAAGATGGTTCGGTGAATTTGTTGATTGTGAACAACAACATCAATTTGGAAAGCAAGTTGGTGGGAGAGTCGAGATGTAAAATTGTCCAGGTTAAACATGATATTATTGGGAGACTCGGGATCAAAAGCACCAATAGAAACCAAGAGAGTTCTACGTTGACGGGGGCAATGCTGTAGATATTCTAAGCCAGACATAGCACACAGTGCTTGAGCCAAATCTTCAACAGTATTGTAGTTATGGGTGGCACATGAACTAGGATTAAAGGTAGATTTATGTATAGTGCTCTTAGGAGGGCATAAGATAGAATCGAATGTAGTTTTCTCGATCTGAAGTGGTCCAGACGGAGGACTAATAGATGGAGGACTAACAAACAATGGTAGTGGATCTGGTAAAGTACCGTTAGTGACTTTTCTTTTGTCAGGCTTAACTGGTGTGTTGTATTTCATAGAGAGGGTGGTTAAATCAATCCCATTAAATAGATAAATATGGGCACCTGTCGAGGCTTCATCGTGAGAAGGGTGGCTGGAACTGCCCCCTAGACAGGGGGTTTGAGCAACCATAGATTGTTGCTGAGGAAAAGGTTGAGTAATCATGGCGGGTTGGGAATTCCCCTTAAACTGTTTGGCCACTTCATCACGATGTGGACAGTCTCGAGTGTATTGATTGTCACGACAAATAAGACATGGGAATTTTGGCTTCTGTTGGGGTTGCTTTTTGGTAGCAAGCGGTGGGTTTTGAGCTTTTGGTTGCTCATTGTTATTATTCTTCTTTGGTTTGTTCTTTGTCTTCTTCTTACCTTTGGATTGTTGTGAAGGGGAAGATTGAACTGCATTAACCTCAGAAATTTGAGTTTGGGGGGAGGTAGAGGAGGGTGTGATCGAAATGGGAGTGGATGCCAGAGCAGATCAATTTGCCATTCCAGTTAGCTGGAAAACAGATTGGGTTTTGACGGAGCCGATAACTCCATTTGCATGTGATGTGGATGATGGTTTAGATGGATCGATATTTCCATGGGTAGCATTTGGGATTATCTCATATAAAGTACCAGATTAGGAATAAACCAAATCTAAATACTGAGACCGAGCAATGGTGATCTAAAAATGAAGAAGACTTGTAATCTTGAAAATATTTGCAAGTAAATTTTATGTGTTAAAAGAAAATGGATCAACTTTGAAACACATCATTAATAGGATTTATTCATTTAAGACGTAAATAAACAACAACATAATCAATGAACAGAAAACACATAACACAACAAATGATAAAGGAGTTCACCCCTCTCTTGGGCTACATCTCCTGGTCCAGCTTCCAATGGATCATTATTATTATTTGCTCAAAGTGCTCAAAAATGTGTTTTAAAATCCTTAAAATGACCAACAGACTGCTCCAATGGCTTCAGAGCATCCAAAAACCCCTAGCTGGGCTTTTTCAGCACCTCGTTTGGCCAAAAAATGAAGAAGTTAGGCTTCCTTGAAGTCTCCTCTTCAAGCTTGTTGTCTCTGCATCTACAAATTGCACCCTTGTTTATTCAACCTAGCACACATGCTATTTAGAGCGTAAAAACTCGGCACCGAAAACAACCGTGTAAACGATGTGAACTGTAGGATGGTTATGGATGTGCCATCCCCTAACCGCCTAGCTCTCGGGCACATGAGGGTCACGATATGACCTCGGGCTAGCAAAAGAACTCAACCGTTTCAAACCTTCGCGCTCTCGGTTGTGGTCACATATAGTCAAACATATAACCACGGGCTACATTTAAAAACCTCACGCGCCATTTAACGGAGGGTATGGTCATATGTAATGTAAATGTGAATGGGGGCTGGGGCTAAGCCCCAGCTCGGACCCCCGCGCTGACCATAACATAAATTGAATTTAAATACATATTATAACATATGGTTTACAAGTAACAACTTGTGGGCTAGTGGTAGCCCAAACTCTACCAAAGCGCGGAGCCAAAGGGGAGGTCCAGGGTTCGACCCCCACGGACTCCATACAATTTTAAACAACAACCAATAGCCAATACCGGGGTGCCACGTGGCAACCCATGACTGGGCCACGTGGCACCATACCATTGACCAAAAATGATGCCATGTGTCACATCACAATTCGACCACATCTGCCAATAAAAAAATGCCATGTCATCACATTCCACATAAGCGTACGATTGTACGGTCTCTGCCACATCATCATATGACCCTGCCACGTCATCCTGTACGGACTACACAGTCAGCGTCCTTTTTTTGCTTGTTTGACGATTCGAACAGATCGCGATATCTCTCGCTCTTGACGTCTGTTTGAGACGAAATGAGTTGCGTTAGATTCACAACGATGAGGCCTATGCTCTCGTTCAATTTGAAGCGATTCCGAGCGCTTTGAATTTTTGAGCAAAATTTGATCCCCTGATCAAATGGCCTCTTCCTCAGTGACTACACCACCCATGGCGACATCACGAGCAATTAGGGGTAACAATGATTTAGTAAATCATTCTGTTAATAACTGGTTAGGAGTGACTTCTTTGATCAACCTTCATCATCATCTCCACTCATGAATATGATCAGATATATTCATGGAGTTTGTCTGATGAAGGGAGGTCAAGAGTTTGTTACCCGTATCGTATTGAATGGGTAGTTGAAAGTGCATGAGAAAGGACATGGAAAGGGAGTTAAAATCTTGGAAAGAACCATGTGAAATTTCGATATACCACTTGGTCGTTGAGCCCGTGAGTGTTCGCTGAAAAAGACATAAACGGATAGAATCGTCCATTAGGATTTCGATGAACACCATAAATGGAAAGTCATCACATGATTGTTAGGGTCTTCTCCAGATTTACAGTCAAATTTTGGAATATCAGAAGATAATTTAGCAGGGATGACTGGCCAAAAAGGATAATGCAATATAGGATCATTGGTTAACCGAAACAAGTCAGGGAGATCTAGAGTCACGAGAAATGGTAGTTGTCAGTTAATGTGAGGATGATACTGGTGTGGCATAGGGACACTAGTAGGACTATACACTAGGTTAGATGGATAATTATATCTAGTAGGTCCTCCTGCGTTCGGTTGTTGCTGACTAGAATAAACAAGATTTGATGATGGTTGAGAAACATGTGGATATGGAGGATAACCTAATGGGTTATGAGGATTATAAGTCGGTTGTTGGGTTTGCCCATAAGGTGGATAGACATTTTGTCCATAAGGAGGATAATGTTGTTGTTTTCCTTGAGGATGGTGCCTCCCAGGGAATAGTAGATTTCTCGGAAAAGGAATGTGCCAAGGATTCAATGTCACATTCTGTCCATATGACAAGTTAGGGATTCTAGTCTGAGATTTCCCCCCAAGCTAAGATTGTGTCTCCATTTTAGTTTGACTCCCAAATGGAGGTTTCCCCCCAGCGTGAGGTTGAGTGCCTAGATGGATTTGGAAAGTAGAAAATGAATGACCGGAGACTCCAACCGGATTAGACCCACCAAGAATGGTTCCTCCAAACAAAGGTGTACGGATAGAACCTCCGGGTGTAACCTGGGTAGTGTTGGTAATGGAAGGATTCAAATCTATGTACCCAAGTGGAACTGACGTATTTGTTTTTAGTGGTGTTCCAATAGGAGCCTGGGATGGTGTCACATTTCCAGTGGGGATTGTAGAAACATGCAGAACCATAGTGGAATGGGCCATCTGGATACTAGGGTTCAAATGAGAACCAATCAACAATTGGTCTGCAATAGTGATGACATCATTGGTCATACCAGTAAAGTGATTTAAAGGTACCGTATAACTAATAGATGTCTCGAGCACTTGTGATGCCATGGGTTGATCGGGACTCTCTCCTAGGTTACCGTATAGATCACAGACTGTCAAAGGGATAGAACCAAAACCAGAGGTTCCAACAATATGATTCATGGTCCTAAATGATTCACTTTGGAAAAAAGGATCCTCTACTCCAGATCTCACATGAGGTCCGATGGATACCTCGGTTTCCTCAATAACAATAAATTCTCCAGACAATTTCACCCTCAGCAGATTTGGCTATCGCCTAACACTCAAAGTTGGTTTGATTCGAAAAGATTCCAAAGAATCGAAAACAATTTGGAACTGTTCTAGAGAGTGTGTGCTTCCAACCTCAGAGCCTAGTTCGTTATGAGCCTCAGGACGACCTTTTGAAGATTTGGGAAGCAAAGGTAGATAACCCTCGGGATCTTCCAGGGGTAACCCTTGCATCCTACATGAACGACGAAGGCCGATGTTTCTTGAGCTAAGTAACGAATGAAAAAAGAAATATATGTCTGACTAACGAAAGAAACAACATACACTAAAAATCTAGGAATCAAACCAAGCAAACAAAACCTTCTCTTGATGATCGTACTAATTGGTGATGAAATCCAACATCGCGTGATCAAGTCAAGAAGGGGATAGGATATAAGTGGGTGGAACAGTTATGATGGTGACCTGCTTAACAGACTTACACCTTGGTGCAAGATTCCATGCAGTAATTGTGGATTTACCCTCCAAGGAGACCGAGTGAGTTTGACCAACGTCTGTTCCAGGTACAGTGAGACTTCCCTTCACCATCACCTTGTGTAAGAACCTAAATATTGTGGCTACTAAGGACACCAAGTCGTATTCAGCCCCTAGGCAGGTACAGTCGACAATCCATTCTGAATGTATGGGCAGGATAACAAGTCCAAAATCCTTTGAGAAAATTGAGGACAATTGGAATGGTAGAACTCCAGAGGATCCCGAGCGGATTCTGAATTCACAAAGCATCGAGACCAAATGAAAATAGTTGAACCTCAAGAAGAACCCCCAATATATGATCTGACTACAACGAACGGTTGAACCATGGAGGGATAATCTCCATAACTCTCTTGAACACGACCTCGTGTTTAACCCTTGTGTGAGAGGGGGATCCCAGAAATCCTATATGACAATTGGATTTGTTGTCCCTATCGCAAGATGCTAATGTTTGTTTTGAATACTTTGGAGAGTTGTACTCACAACCTAATCCAAAGTGCTAATCCTAGTCTAATGTTGGTGGAAGATTCTAAAAAAAAAAAAATCTAGATCAATTTTAATTAGCGTTAATTTTGTAGTTGTTCTTTACTCAGGGGTGTACAAAAGTGAAACTTGATGGTATACTGAATCAATTCCCAAAAAATGCATAAGAAATGATAAACAATCTTTTCTTTCAATGAATTCCTATTTAAGGGAAGGAGAAAAATGTTCTTTTCATTGTCAAACACTAAGATGCAGTATCCTCAATCAAATCCAGTATGATGCTAAATATTTCATAGAATTTTGTTATGATATCCAAAAGAAATCATAAAAATGTATAATTTTTCTTTATGTGTGAATGATAATCAATCTGATGTATATCTTCCTATGTCGTTTAGACTTTAAGATCAATGATATTTGGACAATCAGAAGCAAAATTCACACACAAAAAAAAAACACACTCTCGTCGTGATTAAACAAGAAAGACAAAGATAATCAAACTTGCAAAAAGAAAACTAAAAACTCAAAAAGAAGGAAAAAGGATTGGACAAGATGACTTCAAAGGTTAAATGGAAAGGTGCATAGACCTTTGAATTTCCTCACAAAATCTTTCACTCAATCAGATAAAATGAGAGGAAAATAGTAAGTTGACTCTAAATCATCAAAGATAAAGAGTGACTTCAAGGTAAGGAAAAAATATCAAAATTCCAAACAAAAGGTGGTCACATCTCAGAAATCAAAGTGTTGAAGGCCAAGACAAATATGTATTGAGGTTGTAAGGATTCTGAGTAATTGCAAACAACAAGAAAATGATTTCAGAGACTAATCTCCTATAAGATTTTAACAGAAAAGGGGTAGCGCTCTGGTGTCAAAGGCACCAGAGTGTTGCAACACTTCGTGTAATCTTGGCAAGGAGTGTCAATGCTCTAGTAGAAGAGGTAGGGGCGCGCTGGCCACTAAAAATTCAAAAAAATGCCGAGAAATCCAAAAATTCAAGAAAAATCAGAAATTTAAAGTGTATGAGATGAGGTACAGAGCCAATCAACACATCTCTAAGAATTAGAGACATGGTATGAAAAAGGTCAAATATGAGCAAAGGCTAAACAAGATGAAAGAAATAAAAAATCAAAGTCCTTCCCCAGTGGAGTTGTCAATTTCTGTTACAGGACAATCCCCCTGTGGACAAGTGGATTTCCTATTGGATACTAGACCACTATGACCAAGACAAAAAAGTGCTATTGTGGACACTAACATTCCTTTTCATGAAGCTAAACTATTCAAAGAAGGAGGAAGGGTAAATACCTTTTACCGACGTTTGTCCTTTCTCGATCCAGGCTGACCTTGATCTCCAAGTTCTTCAGAAGGTCCTGCAATACAATGAGCAACAACAACGAAACATACTTCCAACACTACCATGATTAGCTTCATAATGGATCTATAAAAGAAACAAGTTCATGAAACGTACACAAACTTTAAAGGAAATAGGCCAAGCATAGATTTACATTAATGAAAACAAAGTGAAATGCTTACAACCATAGATGTAGGTGCAACAACTTCACCAAGGTCTATTTGTCCAGACCCTTGCTCAAATAATCCACACACAAAATGATGATGCTTTAATGATATCTCCCTTATGAGATCATAAGTTTGATGCTTTACAATGTCTCCCTTTTCACCATGAAGACGCCTCCTTATATAGGCTTGGAGAGGCCTAACCACTTAAGAGATTCTTGGGATAAGTTGAGGATTCTTCTCCTTTAGTTTTGGATCTTCCCTAATATCGAGCCTTGACCTCAGATCTGAATCCAACCAACTCTAGATATGAAGGGATTCTTCCCTAATTTCTCTCAAAAATCCAAAAATTGGCTCAAAAAAGGCCAGCGCTCCCTCAGAATGGGGAACAGAGAATTGGAATGCTCCCCCAAAAGAGGTCACCGAGCGTTGGCACTCCCTAACAGTGTATATGGGAGCAATGCCTTCCAAAATTGATTTTTTAGTGGTTGTTTCTATGGAAAAAGACTTTTACTCTCTGTCAAATGATTTCTCCTCTTCAAAACCAATCTTTTGAGGTGTCTTTTGAGTGTTCTTGATAATGTCTTCTGAGACATGACATAGGCAAGATGATAGTATGATTTTGTGACACTTGAGGCCAAAATGTGACACTTGCAACATTGGTAATGATGACATTAAAACATCATCCTAATGAGTAATTTTGATGTGTAACATATGACAATACTAAATTCTTTTGGACATTGGGATGCCAATACTAAATATGATTCTTAACCATTTGGGTGTTCATCACATATTAGAGTGGTATTAAGATCCTTGGGTCATTCTATGAGTTGAGTGAGCCACCATTTGAGTTCTCTATGTTCCTATCCTACACCTAATTGAGGTTAAGGCCTACTTAGGGGGAAACACCTCATTGATCTTAAGCCCTACTTAGGAGGAAACACTTGATTTTGGTGGTTGTATTGGTTGGGTGGAAAAATTGACCCTTGGGTGTGATCTTCCCCTGGTTAAGAGCCTTCTTATATGGTATCCATTGAGACTAGTGGTTGGTCTTTGGTGAGGTGAAGGATTATAGGTAACTATTTTATTTCTATTGTTTTACTGCTTGAGGGACTATCCAATCATTAGCTATGATTTATTGGTTATTTGTGGGTCATATTGGTATACTTTTTGTTCTAAATTGTTTAGAATGTGATTGAGTTAGCCACTTAAAAAGAAAAATCTATATGCATGTGATAGGAAGTAACACCCTCCTATGAAGAGGTTGTTATGTAATGGTATCAAAGTCTTAAATATTCATAATTTGGTATGTCTAGGAAATTGAAATTTAGAAAACCCAACGACAAGAATCATCTACAAAAATAATCCATTAGAATATAATTTGTCTCATAAAAAAATTATAATTTGTCTAACAAAAAGGAAAATAACATATATTCATACATAAAGACCTTGTGACTATTGTAACTATTAAGTAGAAGCATCAAATGTCACTATTTTGATAGTTGTACTCAAGGATTAAATGGAAGCATCAAATCTCACTACTTTCAATCCAAAATAATAATTGTTACATTTTTTTATTTTTTCAATATGAGCACTCCACCACCTATTCCAAAAACTTAGACTAATAGGGGGAGGCCCCACAAAATCACCCTAGAGATCCTTTACGATTATATGGAATCGGTAGAAAATAGAAGAGAAGAGAGAGATGCCAAAATCCAAATAGAGTTAGAAACATTAGAAAAAAGGAGTGAAGAAAGAGATGTAAAACTCCAAATAGAGCTAGAGTCAATGATTGATAAAAAAAATTAAAGATATCATTCAAACTCAAATAAAGGATAGATTCTTAGGGTTCAAGAGTGAATTGCAGACAATGAAGGATAAGATTCAAGAAATGGAAAAACATAAACAATCAACCCAAGAAGGAGGGGTTGAAGAAAATGACAACTTGAGAGATAGGATTGAAGAGCTAGAAGAAAAACTAACCAAAAATTTGACCCTCAGTAATATGGAAAACACATTGGGTATCAAACCCATCAAAGAGGAAATGAATAAGCTAATCGAAATCAACCATGAGCATAACAAAAGAGCCTTGAACCTCATAATTTTTTGTATAAAAGAACAATAAGAGGAGGATACACTAGCAATAGTAAAAGAAGAATTAAATAATAAATCCCAAATTGATACAACTTACCTCATAGAGGAAAAGAGGCTAGGTGTTAAGAACCAAACATCAATATAACATAGAAAAACCTCAGGAAAAGTAATCAACGCCTTGAAAAAGAGAGAATTTCAGATAATAATTCTCTTCGAGGGGGCAACCTCCTTTTACCCCACTTAAATGTTCAAGTACAAGATGATTCAAAATGAAAATGTCTCCTTGGTATATATAGGAGACTAGGAGGTATAATTATAACTAATGGCCTAAAGCCGACATAAATAAAATGCCCCTCCCCTTGAGACAAGTGTTGTCCGCAATGCTTGAGTAACTCTGGATGCTTCTGTATAAAAGACTCATCTTCCCAAGTGGAATCTTCAGCTGGTAGTTTCCTCCATTTAATGAGATACTCTGAAATGGATCTA
>ML797167.1:252284-273771 GCA_009831015.1 Picea engelmannii
TGTTTTACCTGGAACACCTTCTTGAGACTAGCCAATAGGACTAGTCAGATACCCTATCTTACACAAGGTGTATCTACAAATTTAAGATGACCCAGAAGCTGAAATTTTTACCACAGATAAAAAACTAATTTCTATAAATGGCCCCTAGTGTTCAGGGTCTGAAACATTACATAAATTGTTTTATAGAGAAAATGTTGCAAAGACTCATTTCAGGATGATTCCAGAACCCTATCTTGTACAGGCTATATCTCTGACATTATAAGGCCTCGGGAGCTAAATTTTGAACCCAACGTAACTTGATCCGTATTATAAATACCCTCCAAGCCGTTCCTTCTGAAACATTGTAGAAAAAAAGTTATAGCGAAAATTCCACGGTGTCTCAGATGTAGCAGCGAAACCCCAAGACCTTGAGCTCTGATACCATATGTTAAGAACCAAACATCAATATAACATAGAAAAACCTCAGGAAAAGTAATCAACGCCTTGAAAAAGAGAGAATTTCAGATAATAAGCCTCTTCGAGGGGGAAACCTCCTTTTACCCCACTTAAATGTTCAAGTACAAGATGATTCAAAATGAAAATGCCTCCTTGGTATATATAGGAGAGTAGGAGGTGTAATTATAACTAATGGCCTAAAGCCGACATAAATAAAATAACATTACTAATCTAATGTGCCCCAACTAAGGGATAATGGGCCAATATTAGGGCTTAACACTAGGAAACATAATTGATCACAAATATAGGTTGATTTGTATCAAAGTAAGTTGTAATGACCATAAATATAGCATACTTAGTAAATCTCTGAGCTTAAAAGGGTGAGGAATATTTATAAATGAAGACCTCATTCCTGAAGACCAAGTTGAATTAAGGAAGAAAGTTCAAAAGGTAAAAGAAGCCAGGAAAGAAGGAAAATGGACAATAATTAGAAATTGAAGAGCTATTGTTAGGGATAGAGACCAGAAGGATAATAATAAATAGGAATTTCGGACACTCGGGATCCTTTTTTGGAACTATCATGGTTTTCCATGGTGCAAAGGTCCTATGATAAGTTGGATCCCGAGTGATATTGATATTATCTGTCTAGTTGAAACTTGGGAGCATGAGGAGTCTAAGGTCCCTAACATAGAAGGATTTGTCTTGTGGTCGACATGGAAAAAAAAACCCCATCGTAGAGGTATAGGAGGCATAGCTTGTTATATTAGAAAGAGAATTTCTCCTCACATTCAACTTCATAAGATTGAACCTCTCAATCAATACATTTGGATAGAAATTTCAGACACCAATGCTAAGAAGACGTATATAGCAATTTGTTATTTTACACCTATTAATTCTACTTTTTATAAGAAAAAAAATCTAGATAACAATTGTCCCTATAATAATTTAGAACAAGATATTTATAGTTTGAAAAATGAAGGTAATATCCTCCTCCTAGGAGACTTTAATGCTAGGACTGCAACTAAACAAGCTTCTCTTTTAAGTAATCACTCCAACCATAATCCTTTATGGCTAGATGAGGACCTTGTTTTATTTAATAGCTACAAAAGAAGACATGAAGACCTAATTGAGAATTTGTTTGGCCCTGAGTTGGTCATGCTCTGTAGCTCTCAAGACCTAATAATTTGTAGTGGAGTATTGAAGTGGCCAAACTCCAACCAAATGACTTGTATTCATGGGCTAGGTAGTTGTTTTGTACATTATGTGATATCTAATATCCCTGTTGTTATAGCAGGATTTGCCTCACCAATATTGTTATCTTGCACAGAGGGCCTTTTTCCATTTCTCTATGCAAACTTTTAACCCCTTTTTGATGAATCCAGAGCTAAAAATATACATTTTTCCAAATATACGCTCCCTAACTGCTATGCAATATGAGTATACGCTTGCTGCTCCATTACAACTCGCGTATATCGGGATTTGTGCCAAAAAATAAAAAATGAGGTTGGGTTTCCATGTCACGACAAAAGACCTCTGATACTTGGCCTTCCATATAATGGAAATGTTCTGAATCGGGCCTTCAGTTGCATCCTGGAGGCTATAAGAGCACAATTTCAAACTATGGAAAAGAAAGAGAAAGCATTCAACATTGAGAGCAAAGTTACTGTGGAGAAATTACTTCATATTGAGTCTACATCCCTTTGTCCCTCAAGTCTAAACACAATGTTCATCCCCCAAGCTCTTCCCTTATTATTGAGAGGACCTCTTTGCCTCTTTCTCATGAGCTTGCCTTTGGTGGAGGATTGAAGTGGTGGGGACCTAGTTGGAAGGAACTTGGTTTCTTGGTTTCGAACCGTGCTGACACGGAAGTCTGTAATGTTAACACTTCTGCTGATCAATTATTAATAGAAATAATCCTTTCCCGTCCTATTGGTATCTTGTAAATATATGATTATTATCCATGGGCATGTTTGTAATGTTTATTAATGGATTTTGCTATCTGATGTGCTAACCCATTTTATATCATCACTATATACTTGCTTTGCTTGTTTGTTGAGAACTTATCGTAGGTATAAAGCTTTGGGTCAAAGTGCTCAACGATGGAACATCATCAAACGTTGGATCGAGGTAGGTCTCTTTCTTGTATTGCACATTAGTTTATATAGCATATGTTGGAATTGAGTTGATTTCTGCAGTCATACCTGTCTGTTGTGGTTTACCCTTGGCCATAGAGATTTTTTCCCTTGTAACAGAAATGGCGACTCCACTAGGGAGAGATCTTCCTTCTAAGGGTTGAAGTACTTTTTCTTCTTACATTTCTCTTTTTCCTTTGTGTTTCTTGTCATATCACTGCTTGACAGATCTTGTTCACTCTGAGTCTGAGTTTTCAACCTTTTACCCTTGTCTTGCCTTGTTTTAAAGTGTATACGCCCTTTTTTCCTTGACAATCGCATATACAGGCCTAATGTCTCACTGCAAGGAGCGTATATAGGCTTTGTTCTCCTAAACAGTCACGTATACCACTTCCCCTTTCTTGTTTGCTTGGTTGAGTGACTTCTGGAGAGGATTTAAAGATTGTTGATCCTTTTTAGGTCTCTGTAGTGTCTGTTGAGATTATCTGGGATGAAAGGAAGCCTGTTTGGAGTTGAATTTTTGGGCGTAGTCTTTCTCTTTGTTTTCTATTTTTAATTTTTCCTTGGTTTTTGGGCGGTTTTCTTGGTTGCCTGGTATTCTGCTTGAGTTACTTCTTTTATACACTATAGAATTCATCTGTCAAATTGCTTATCATTCCATGCATTTTCTTTTTAGAATATTGAAAATACAAAAAAATAGGTATTTTGCATTGGTTGGCATTTTTGTCTATGAATTTTTATCATTAGCTTAGCACATTTAGCAAAAGATCGTATTTTACTTCTGAATTGCAGATTTGAAATTGGAGACTGCACTATTTTTATTAGCATATCATTCATTGAAAAGTTAAAGATAAACTTTGCATTATATCCATATTTATTTTCTGGAAGAGTCATAACACCATGAGTTTCACTTCCATACCTTTTTGAGTAACCACGACCAATAAAATTTATTCTTTAAACTACAATTGATTAGTCACAATTTTATTTTTAAGGTGCACAAACTAGCTTAGGATTTAGTGCCTTGGAATAGGATTTTGTGAGTAAACTTCTCAAAGGAAATTAAATCAACATATGTGTTTGAGACAGGGAGTTGAGAAGTCCATTGTATAATTGGTAATATCGGGAGGCTCTGCTCACACCGGAGTTAATCACGAGGTCACACAAAGTTATTTGAAGGGATAACCCCTGGATTCTCAAATATCGTCAGAGATATTTCTATGGATTTATTCGTATTTGCAGATCTTGCTAATTCCCATACCTCTGTGAGAGGCAGTTCTTTCAAGGTTTCAGGATTTTCTACCTTGCCCATACAGTGATCTGGACTTACGACTACTCACTTGTGCATCGATTATACAATGGTTTATTAGTTGCTTGACTTAGATATCTCATAGGTTACTTGCAAGGGTTACTCTACTTGTACCCTGAGTCAGATAAGGGTCGGACAACACACAACCTTTATGGAGGATTACCTCTCCGGGGGGATCTAAACGACTGGTTGTTAATACCATGAGGGCCCTTATAACTAATTATGTTACCTCCAAACTTTAGCGGGGAGTCTCAGGTCCCTCTTGGATGAGACATACCTTCTTTAGCGAGGGAGGCCACTCAACCACTTTAGCCTGTTTGCAGGCATATTGGTCGTTTGACTTTTTAGTATGCTCTTTGACTACTAGTTGGCCATAGGATATATTTTTATTGTTGGAAGAGTCATAAGTCATTGTGGAGTCAGACCAACTTCCTCGCAGGTCCCGTCGGTTGTTACAGTTACCACTGGTTTTCGAGTCCTTGCCTTCTAAAAGGCGTAGAATTATTAGTAGTGGTACACACACATCCACTTTTTAGACTTGTGATCCTGCAAGGATGAGTACCGAGTCTAGTCTTCAGAACACTAGGAGTTCTTAAACTCCCAATCCCACTATAATTAATGGAACTCCTTCAACACCTGCAACTGCTATAGTTGTAGTGTTGAAGGCTTACACCAGTACTATGGTTCATCCTATAGTTAATGATTCATCTCTTGCCTCGAACCTTTTTGGAGTTTTTGGCCACTCACCGAGTTACAATGTTCATACCATCCCCATGGCTTCTAGTCCGTTTTCTTATGGTATGCCTAACTTTGCCTCACAGTTTTCAACTACCATCCCAACTGTTGACCATAATGCCAGCCTTGGACTTAGGGGCACTGCACCTCCTTACACTCCTTCCTCATTTGGTGGTTCTCATATTCTCCAAGTGGATTCTAATGTAGGGAGTGTCCCTATTCTTAACCTAGGGTCTAATCCCTCTATGACTGGATGGAAAAACCCAGTTGGCGGACACATTCCACCCTATATACCTATCCCCTCAATGTCGATTTCGACCAATACTTTTGGCATGATGAATCCACTTCAATCCTATGGGTTCCCACTTGGAGGAGTTCAGTATTACACTTTGGGAACCCCCCAACCTGGATCTAATCCAGTTGGGGGCAATTTTAACAACCCCCATCTTGGATCTAATCCAACTGAGGGAAATTTTCATAACCCTTATCAAAACATTCCTACCAAAATGATGCCCAATCCATCTTTTACGAGTCAACCCAGAGGAGGTTCTTATAATTCTGAACAAGGTTTTGGTCCTCACCAAAATCCTGGATGGAACGCATTTCCTAACACAGCATCTTTCGCGAAAGGATGGGGTTAAGTGTCGCAACCCCGTATTCTCTTTCTAGCCATGCTTAATCTACCAGATTTGTCTAAACTAATGAATGACCTGGTGAGTCATGACCCCACATGGCCCCCTATCCCTACCAAACTTCCATCATACATTCCAAATTTTGAGGGTAAGAATGGCGAAGACCCTGGTGATCACGTCACTACTTTTCACCTTTGGTGCTGATCGAATTCTCTGCACCATGATTCTATTAGGTTACGATTGTTTCAACACACTCTCATTGGAGTGGCGTCACAATGGTACATTGATATGCCTAGGGGGACATACGGGTCATTCCATCAGTTCGTGCTAGCCTTTATCAATCACTTTCAACTACCCATTCGTTATGACGCTGGCCTTGAAATTTTGTCCACTTTACGCCAGAATACCGACACTCACATCTCGGACCATATCCAGGAATGGCGTAGGCAAAGGCGGTTGGTTAAGACTCCTATACCTCCGACCTTTCTTCTAGAATGGTTCCTAAAGTATTTACATGCTCCTATTTCAAAGGACGTTGCTACTTCCGGGGTCTTCAGCGAGGAAGAAGCTATCCTTAGAGCCCAACAATTTCATTTGATCTATGCTTAGTCTGGGATGTTATACCACCTTCTTCCAAACACACCATGAACAAATCACGATCCTATACAAACTCCTAGACCTCATGCCGATGGCATTGTAGGGTCCGCCAATGTAAATTCCACGGACTCAACAACAAAGTCTGTTGGAGGGCCAGCCTCGTCTGGATCCTCCAAACCCACCCAATCGATAGATGTACATTCTGTGCAATCGTCGAAGAACCCAAATAGTGACTAGAAACCAGATGGGAATAAAAGGAAAGAATGAAATAATCTTAAGGGTGGGAAGAATAATAATAATAAACCCAAGGACAAAGATAATAATGGGAAATAGAATGATAATGCTGGAGAGGGCAGGAAAGAGAAGCATAAGGTGAAGTTTCCTTATAAAATTTGTACCGATGACCACCTTGCCCACTTGTGCCCCAAACTTGCAAAGGCTACGAGGCTTTTAAATATACCACCCGCTATGCTGACGAATCCATTCCCACACAACCAACACTTAGCCTCGAGTTCTTCAAGCATCGAAAATGCACCTGGTGGAAGTCAAAACCCACCATCGCAAGATGGTGATTGTGTTTGCATCAATATGGTCGATGCGAAAATTGATATAGCCACCCACTCTCGAGATTATGGCTCTTCAAAATCTAGTACCAGCCTAGAAGCTCCTCCTCCACCCTCAGAGACAAACTTACAGATCGAGAAACCAAAGCCACCGCCTCATATTCTGAAAGGAGTACTCAAGCGCTCTACGCACAACCCTAATGCTAGAGTCGCCCAAAAATATTCTATTGTTAAAGATCTGGGCCAAACCCCTTGTGCGATGTCGGATTTGGAGGTACTCCAGACGTGTCCATCATAGAGGAATGCCTTACTCTCTGCCTTAAGAGCTCTAGATCCTAGTGGCTCGAAATTCATCAAGTTTGATGTCACGGACATGAAGCCTTGCTTACCCTACCATGTGGATTTTCAAATCCACGTGGAGTATTCCAAGTATACTATCAAATGAGTGGTCGTTGATGAAGGTGATTCCACTTGCGTGATGTCCCTGGTCTATTGGAAAGCTATCGGTTCTTCGACCCTTTCCAATTCGTCGAACATGTTGATTCATTTGACAGTCATTCCTTCTGCCCTCATGGTATTCTCCCCACCTTTTCGGTCCAGTTAGGTGGGAAGATGGTAGAGGTGGAATTAGCGGTAGTGGATGCACCTCTCGATTATAACTTGTTACTAGGTCGCAATTGGACCTATGCTATGGTCGTTGTCGTATCGTCTGTTTTCTGTGTGCTTTGTTTTCCTCATCAGGGGGAGATTGTGACGATCGACTAATTATCCTTTGCGTACTCTAGTCCTAATGCATTTGTTGGACAGTCGATCCCTGTGACCAACAATTCTCAGCCAAAAACTGAGAATATCAGTGCCAAAATGTATTCTTCCCTCATGGGTACTTTCGACTTCTCGGCACCGATTTACCATGTTTACACCATGTCTAGTAGGCCTGCTTCAGAAGAGAGGTCCATTCCTTTCCGCACTTCCTATTTTAGTGATCCTTGGACGTTACCTTCTCTGACTTCATCGATTGAAGGTTATTCGCATGCTAGCATGGCTATGCCACTATCGGTAGCAGAGATTGTGTATCAAGATATCTTTGACTCTTCCACCGATCCCGATACCGTAACCTTGCAGACAGATGAGGAGGATCCCATTCTTAGGCCCATATGGGCCACTTCATTATATTGTTCAGATGATTTATTAGATGATACTTTTCCCTCAGACAAAGCCATCCTCAAAGCAATGAATGTTTTCAAGAGACCTTGGGACGATATGCATCATCAATCTTATTGTCTCCCAAGTCTTGAAAGAATCGAGCAAGACAATTTTCGATCTACCTTGAGTGAAATAGTCAGTCACGTCGTAGTTCCACTTGACACACACAGTATTTATGTTGAAGGAAATATGGCAAGTATTTCTCCTACCATCTCGTTCGACATCTCTTGTAACCCTGGAAAAATTGAGAACGTAAATATAGGTGTGGATTGTTCGCCAGAAGAGATTTTGATCTACACCAACCTCTTCAAATAATTTTAAGATGTATTCACTTGGTGATATGAAGAGATGCCAAGGATCGATCCTCACATTGTCGAACATGAAATTAGAACTTATCCAGGTGCTAAACCTGTTTGACAACGTCTTAGAGCTGTTAATCCTAGGAAGGCCCCCGCTATTAAGGTAGAGGTGGAGAAGCTACTTAATGTTGGCTTCATCTACCCGGTTCCCTTAACCAAATGGGTATCCAACCCCATTCCTATGAATAAAAAGCAAGGAACCATCCACATGTGTATGGACTTTCACGTTCTGAACAAAGCTTATCCTAAAGATAACTTTCCCATGCCTTTCATTGATCATATTCTTGATGAGTGTGTGGGAAGCGAAATATTTTCCTTTATGGATGGATTTTCAAGATATAAACAAATCCAGATCAAACCTAAGGACCAACACAAGACGACATTTATATGTCCTTGGGATAATTTTTCATACCAGAAAAGGCCTTTCATCCTGAAAAATGCCAGAGCAACCTTCCAATGCACCATGAATTTCGCTTTTCACGATCTCAAGCATATAGTCGAAGCTTACCTCGATGATCTTGCTGCTCACTCTTGCAAGAGAGTGGATCATGTCACACACCTTCGATTGGTTTTTGAAAGATGTTGTTACTAGAGAATCTGGTTAAACCCTCACAAATGCATCTTTTGCGTTAGGTCTAGCCATCTCTTAGGATTTTCAGTTTTCAAGACTGGGATCATGGTAGATCCTCTTAAGGTTGAGGCAATACTTCAATTTCCTCCCCTACACACGATTAGACAACTTCAATGTTTACAGGGGAAAGATGACTTTCTACATTGGTTTATAGTGAATTATGCCAATATCACTAAGGGTTTCATGCGCCTGCTGAAGAAATACACCCCATTTATATGGGATGAGTGAGCCCATGAGTCTTTCGATGCCTTAAAGAAAGCCTTGGTATCGGATCCTCTACTGAAATATCTTGATTACAGTAGAGATTACTTGTTATATATTTCTGCATCCCAAGAGATGATTGGTATGGTTTTAGTTTAGGAATATGATGAGCTCCATGAGCACGTCATCTACTATCTCAGTCAAAATTTAGTCGGTCCTCATCTTAATTACTCTCACGTCGAGAAGCTAGCTTTGGCTGCCATTCACGTAGTCCAACATTTACGACACTATATATTTCTTTGAAAAGCTACTATAGTCGCTGATGTTAATCCATTTCAATAAATCCTCACTAGGAATATCATAGGTGGGAAATATATTAAATGGACTGTCATCTTACAATAATTTGATCTCAACTTTGCTTCAGCCAAGTCCAAGAAGTCACTAGTTTTTGTAGAGTTAATATCCAATTTCCCACGATTAGACGAGGATGTTATCCATGTCAATTTGTTTGCAGATGAACACATTTTCCTTGTCTCGTCATCTGACCCCTGGTATGGATACATTGTTTTATATCTTCAAACCTTGAAGTTCACTCAGAATCTCTCGCAAGATGATCAACGATGAGTTAGATACCAAGCCAAAAATTATATCATCGTCGGCGACACTTTATATCATCGAGGAATAGATAGTATCTTACGTTGTTTCTTAACTCACGAGGAAGCCGAGTTAGTCCTAAATGATTGCCACAAAGGGGCTTGTGGTGGTCACCTATCCGGGCTTGCAATAGACCAAAATATCTTGCAAGTCGGTTACTTCTGGCCCACCATATTTAAAGATTGCATTGAAGGGATTAAGAAGTGTCACCCAAGACAGGTGTTCACTCAGAAAATGCGCTCACACCCAGCCCCTCTTCACCCAGTCATTATCGTCGGTCCCTTCACCAAATGGGGAGTATATTTCATTGATTGCAACCCAACTTCGGTTGGGGGGCATCAACACATCATCATGGCTGTCAACTACTTTACCAAGTGGGCCGAAGCCATGCCTACTATAAAATCTGATGGGAAGACTGCAAACTTCTTAGTGTTCAACCAAATTATCTCCCGGTTCGGTATCTCGAGTGAGATTGTCACTGATCATTGAAGTCACTTTCATAATGAAATGATGGTAGAACTAGTGTCTAAGATGGGGTTTAAACATGGTCACTCATCTCCTTACTACCCCTAGGAAAATGGGCAAGTAGAGGCCGTCAACAAGTCTCTCAAGACCATTTTGCAAAAAAATGTAAGTCGAAGTAATTCCAATTGGCACTTCATGTTGTATCTTGTCCTTTGGGCATACCGAACCTTGATTAAGATTGCCACCAGTTTTTCCCCTTTTCAGTTAGTGCATGGTGTGTATTCGATACTTCTTGTTGAATGAAAAATCCCTTCCCTCAAATTGGCAGTCGATCTCCTACCTGACACTTTAGATTTAGAGTGATGCCTGGTGCACCTAGAGAGTCTTGATGAGAAACATCGAGACACCTTTACGACTATCAAGGGAAAAAAAAAAACATGTCAAGGTTCAGTACGACAAGTTTGTCTATCCCCAATTGTATACCAAGGGTGACTTGGTTCTTTTGTATGACCAAGCCGAAGAACTGCTAGGGGCAGGCAAGTTTAAACCCATGTGGCATGGTCCTTCTATCATGCGATGTGTTCTAGAAAAAGGAGCCTATGAATTGGAAGATTATGAAGGGAATAAATTGGCTGATCCTAGAAATGGGATCTACTTGAAAAGGTATTATGCTTGAGCCTTGGGTTTGAGAGAAACCCTTTGTATACTAATGTAAATTTAGTGTATATACATCTTTTTATTTTTGTCTTCAGCTTGCTTATTGAGTTTTCCCTTTTGGTTGGTAGATGTCAACGGAGTCTTCGGTCTACCTAAGATTCACAGATGGAGCCATTCGTCATACATAGAACTTGACTTCCTCCGCTTGGGTGATTTACTCACCTGAGGGTCTACTGGTGTCTTCTGGTGGCGTATGCCTAGGGCCATCCATGAACAATGTGGCCGAATATAGCGCCATCATAGAACTTTTGCATGATGCTATCTCACATGGTATTCACTCTCTAGAGGTTTGCCTGGATTCTCAGTTAATCATATGTTAGTTGAACAGTCGTTACCATGTGCGTCATCCAATGTTACTCCGTCGATTCCTACGGGTACATATTTTAGAATGACAATTTGATTTTATTACATACTTCCACATTCCTAGAAGTTCTAATAATATATCTAATGCCTACACTAATTATGTTTTAGATTTCCATTTGTCACATAAATAAAGAAACAAAGACCATTAAATCAATGTACACATTGTAAGATATGAGTAAAGACGAAGATCCCTCTTTATATATTTCCAAAAAATATGGTGTTTATATTAAAAAAATTGAGGCTAAAACCCTCAAATTACATATACTGTTGATATACATGTCCCATGACATCTATGCCTATGGCACTGGATGTGTATCATTATAGAAAACCACAGAGTTTGCGAGATGTTGGAAGAGTCGTACCCATGCTTTAGGTACACCGACAACCTGTCGTTGCATGGCTTCAGGTAGATCCTCCACTTGAACCATAGGAATCCTATGTGTCAGATGAGATAGGTTACCCTACATGTTCTGTAGGACTCTCTATGCTTCTCCTCCCACTGCCTCATCTCCCTAGTGCCTTCGCCTATGTCGTAGGAATACTTCTGGCTGTTGTGGACCCACATCTGCAACCAAACAAGTATCGAATTAATAACACCATCCAAAAATATTTTTTGTCCTCTTTAATACAAAAATACAAAAAAATGAAATATATAAAAACTTTTACCTATTTTTTGTCCGTTTTTAAAAACTTTTACGTATACATGGGCGCATAACTAGTCGTATACACGACCTATTTAGAGAAACCCACGTATACTGAAAAACCCAATTTGTGCCCTTAAAAACTAACAAAATAGAACCTAACTTAAAATTGTAAACCACTGAAATTGAAGAAGATGGGATGAAGAGTTACCTGGGCTAGACAGTGCGTGATTTCGTTGCCTATTGCTCCCATGATTGTTGTTTGAATTCTGGAGGTGTTTTAGTCCAAATTGCACTATTTGGGTAAAAATGAAAATGATACAATAAATTTTGATTTTATTACTATTTATAATCCATTTTTTACCCACTTGATATAATTTTACGCTATTGTTTTGTCTAATGGACTAATTGAAGAATGGTTTTAAGCTGGTTTTTGTACTTTCGACTCATTTTTCTTGTGGATTTGAACATCATGGTTGGTCGTTCATCTCCTCGGGCAGGTATATTCATAACCTAGCATATACGATAGGTATCTACTCCATCATACGTTTTTTGCATTACCTTTCGACTACTGTTTTCTACGCCTTAGGTACGAACCCATTTATTGCGATGCATAAACCTAAATTGGCTATAAATAACATCATTAATAAATGGTAGAGACTTACCAAACATGGGTACCCTAGTTAGAACCTCTTTGTCATTTGGTGCCCATGCCAAGTTTTTTCCTTAGGTCCGGGAGTCCATTATAATTCAATATGTGACTTTACAATGAGCCTCATTTCTCATTCATGCACACGTGACCTTATTACTTGCAAACTCCCAATAACGAGTCTAGTTAAGCTCTTTTCCAACTCATCCAAAAACTGAAAAGATCGCTGAGTGATTTGTCCCTTTCACACTCATTAAATTGGATTTGAAAGATCATGAGTCCTAGTTAAGCTCTTTTCCGACTCGCTATCAAAAATAGAAAAGATTGTCGAGTGAACTTGTCTTTTTCATACTCGTAAATTGGATTTGAAAAGATGTCTATTTGGCACAAGTTTACCCCTTTTTCACACCAAGTAGACTAAAAGACATAAAAAAGGACATTTTTTGGCGTTAAGTTGTGATTCCATCTCATGCCCTCGCTTTCTGTATTGAGCCTTTAGTTGGTTCTTGCTTTGCATTATAAACCGTTGCCTAAGCAGTTTGCATCCTCAACCAAGCAGATCCTTGTTTTTATCCTTCGTAATTTGACACCCTATACCCTGGAGGGAACATCACCCTGAGTGTCCATCTCCCGCATGCATTTCCTTGCATTGAGCATAGGTACGTTCCACTGTTGGAACTAGTTTTGCTTACTTGAGACACTCATTCCCTCCTCTGTATCATAGCATTCATTTGTTATGAAAAAAAAAAAAAGACAGGCGGGAAGGGAATACTATATTATAATTGGCATCAGTCGTGTCACCATAATTTTGGGTTTAGCATGGCCTTAGGAATTTGATCCCGCTACAAAGTTTTCTCTAGTGACTGGTTACTCTTCCAGTCCTTATAGAGAATGTTATTGATGCCTCCTGCATCCAATTGTCACATCATTGAGTCCATGTTTTCGGAGTCACCATATGTCTCATGCTCTTTTTCAAAGGAAGTCTATCAACCTGTGTCGGCCACTCCTCATAAATATTGACTTTGCATGTCAACCATACCCTCAGTTTGTCTCATAATCACATGATACTTTGGTCTTCTCATGCACCCTGGACCTACTTTCATCATTGGTAGGTCACCTTGAACCCAAAAATCAACATTTCATCATTGGTCGTTGACTGGGTGGTTTCCCTTATGTTCGACGGCAAGACATCTATCCACACTTTTGGATTCGTGCAGTGTCTTGGATGCCATTATCCTTATTGGTGGTTTCCTCACCTTTGTCAGCAGTTTTTCATCATTGGATGCTATTCAGAGGGTCCTTTTCGTGTACCGCTTGCATTTGGTACACGCAAAAGACACATAGGTTCATTGGTTCATGAACATGTTCTTCGTCCAATCTCCACCAAATCATGAAGCTCCTGCTTTGTTCCTCATGCTAACTGATGAGACATGACTCAATGCTCTCCTTTCAGTGGGTCTCCTTCCATTGAATTCAACTCATTTATTCTGGATATGGGACCTAGAGTTTTATGAGTACCTTGAGGCTTGCAGTCATTAGTGGCAGGCTCTCTCGCCATTGACACCATACATAAATGTCTCTTGATCAATGGATCTCTCAAGAATTCGACACCAAATCCTTTATTCACATTTATAGAGATGTACTCGGTGCCTCGATACCTACTTTCATCATCGGTAGGTTGTCTCGCGTTTGTTAACGGTATACTTCAATGACCGGTAATCAAAAAATGTCTCATCGTGTTCGACCCCAACTCATTTATTCACATGATGTAAACTTGCACCATTGATGGATAGTGTAGAAGACTTGAAGACATGACTATGTGGCCGCAACTTTCCTGAGTTGTTGCTTCCATTTCATTGGACCAATACCTATTTGAATTTAGTGATCATGGGAGATTAGATTGTACTACATGGTATACAAATATCTTCAAATTGATTTTTGAGACTGGTTTCACTGGGCCTTGTTCGTGACTATGACAACTTTTGGCATATAACCACATTTGTATTTGCCTATTCATGGAAATGAACACTTGTTTGGTATATTTTTCACATGGATCTGCATTGTATTCTTGGCAGCCATGTATGCAAAGTCAGTACATAATGTAATGAGCAATTGAGTTCATCCAACTGGTTCTCTACCACTCCACTTCTGGATTATTTATAATGTATTTCGGTCATTGCAGATACTCGTATGATCTCACACATTAGGGGGCATCTGTTATATCAAGATTTGCCTCACCATTGCTATCTTGCACAGAGGGCCTTTTTCCATTTCCCTATGCAGACTTTTTATCCCTTTTTGATGAATCTGGAGCTAAAAATATACATTTTCCCAAATATACGCTCCCTAACTGCTATGCAAGATGTGTATATGCTTGTTTCTCCATTACAGCTCGCGTATATCAGGATTTGTGCCAAAAAATAAAAAATGAGGCTGGGTTTCCATGTCATGACAAAAGACCTATGATCCTTGGCCTTCCATATACTGGAAATGTTTTGACTTGGTCCTTTAGTTGCATCCTGGAGGCTATAAGAGCACAATTTCGAACTATGGAAAAGAAGGAGAAAGCATTCAACTTTGAGACTGAGAAACCACATGTAGATTGTAACCACTTCATTACCACCTTTTCAAACACATAAAACATAATTTAACAAAATATATATGAAAATTCATAAATTAAATCTACAAATCATAAATAAAATATATAATCAAACAATAACATATAGCAAATATATATGACCAATAATAAATCAAATAAACAACATATAAGTAACAATTCATTTAATAAATGAAACAACAAAACAATATATATAACCAATCACATAAATCTATAAAATACACTACAATTTAATAGATCTAGTGACATACTATAATCAATTAAAAAGATGTAATAATAAATCAAATAAACAACATATAGGTAACAATTCATTTAATAAATCAAACAACAAAACAATATATATAACCAATCACATAAATCTATAAAATACACTACAATTTAATAGCTCTAGTGACATACTATAATCAATTAAAAGATGTAATTAAATATGAAGTTTAAATATTCTAAGTTTTTTTTTGTTACATTATTTAAATGATTTTTGTTTAAAATTTGCTTAGAAATTTAAAAAGATACTTAAAATTATAGATTTTAATAATAATTGAAATTATATATTTAATCAAAAACTTTTAAAAATGTTAAATAAATTTATACATTCAAAAATAGTATTTAATTAAACAATGTAAAATTGTAATTTCACACAATTCTTAATAATTATAAAAATAAATTAAAAAAAATTAAAATATTTTAAACGCAATTAACACCATACTTCCCAGTGAAAGAGATGAGGCAAAACACTATGCAACAGTCATTCAAACCTATGAAAGGTCGATCTACAACGTATGCATAGCACCAGAGTTCATGTCGTTTGAGTGAACAAATTCCCGTGGCAATAAGATTTAGATCACCATTTCCCTATGCAGAGTTTTTATCCACATAGTCACTCTAAAAGAGGAGGAAGTTCCCGGGGGAGGAAGAATGGAGGTAGAAACTCTTTTCCTCGAGGAAGAGAAAGAGGTAGAGGAGGAGAAGTGAAGTGCTATGCCTTTGGAAAGAGATGACACATGTCTTGGGAATGACCCAAGAGAAAGAAATAAGGAGGTGAAGCTCACATTTTGGAAGCGCAAAAGAGAAATGTTAAAGAATAAGATGTAGAATATGGGAGATCTTTGATGATGAAGAAGGTTCTCTTAAAGCCAAAGCTAGAGGATGAAAAGATAGTATAGAGGAACAATTTGTTCAGGATGGCTTGCAAGACTAAAGATAGAGTATGCAAAGTGATAATTGATAGTGGGAGCACTGGTAACTTAGTATCCACAGAGATGGTGGAGAAGTTGGAGATGGAGACAATTGCACATCTGATGCCATATAAAGTCTCATGGTTACAGAAAGGTCATCAGTAACAATAACTAAACAATTCCTTGTTGAGTTTAAAATAGGAGGATATAGAGATGAAATTTTATGTGATGTGATTCCAATGGATGTATGTCATGTTTTGTTGGGGATACCATGGCAGTATGATAGGAATTTCATTCACAATGGGAAGAGAAATACTTATACTTTGGAGAAGAATGGTAGGACACACATGTTGCTGCCAATAGAAGAGAAGAAAGTGAAGGAAGGAGCCAACACGAGCATACTTCTCATGAGTGGGAAGGAAATCCTGAGTGAAGTTAAGAAGGAACATGAGATGCAATTTGTTGTAGTGAGGAAACTTAAATTTATCCTTACAAGTACTTCTATGGAGGATTTTCCTGAGGAATTTCAGGAGTTGTTGAAGAATTTCACTGATATAGTAGCGGATGATTTTTCAAGCTCATTGCCACCTGTCAAGAGTATTAGCCATCACATTGAATTAATACCGGGAGCGAGTCTGCCGAACAAAGAATCATACAGATTGACACCTCAAGAGAATGAGGAGGTAAAGAGACAAGTCCAGGATTTTATGAACAAAGGTTTGGTGAGAGAAATCTTGAGTTCATGCGTAGTACCTACTATGTTGAGTCCGAAGAAGGATGGAGGATGGAGAATATGTATAAAATCAAGAGCCATAAACATAATCACCATTAGGTACAAGTTTACATTTCCAAGGATGGATGACTTAATGGATTTCTTAAGTGGAGCGAGCTATTTTTCAAAGATAGATTTGAAAAGTGTATATCACCAGATAAGTATGAGAGAGGGTGATGAATGGAAAACATCCTTCAAGAAAAACGAAGGATTGTATGAGTGGCTTGTTATGCCATTTGGCTTAACAAATGCGCCAAGCACTTTTATGAGGTTGAATAATGAGGTATTAAAAGATTTCATTGGAAAGTTTGTGATCGTATATCTGGATGATACATTGGTGTTTAGTAAAACTAAAGAAGAGCATATGAGGCACTTAACATTAGTGATGAGGAGGTTGTAGTGGGAGAAGTTGCTGATAAATTTAAAGAAATCCTCTTTTATGAAGACATAACTCATTTACTTAGGTTTTGTGATCTCTTGAAATGAATTGAAGATGGATCCCGAGAAGGGAAGAGCAATAAGAGAATGGTTGTCACCAAGGAGAATATTTGAGGTAAGAAGCTTCCATGGATTAGTGAGTTTCTATTGGAAGTTCATTAGAAATTTTAGTGAGATCGGTGCACAAATGATGGATACGGTGAAGAAAAGACATAAGTATTTCAAATGGACAGAAGAGGCGGAGAAAATATTCAATATATTGAAGGAGAAGATAATAGAACAATTGATTCCGGTCTTGCCAGATTTCGGGAAGACATTTCAAGTGAGATGTGATGCAAGTGGAGTTTCAATTGGAGAAGTCTTAAGACAATATAATAGACCTGTTGCATATTTTAGTGAGAAATTGAATGACACTAAGAGAAATTACTCCAAATATGATAAAACATTTTACGCAGTAATTCAATCCTTGAAGAAATGGAGGCACTATCTTGTACCAAAGGAGTTTGTTTTGTATAATGATAATCAAGATTTGCAATTCATAACCAAATAGGAGAATATAAACCAGAGACATGTTGAATGGATAGAGTTTATGCAAAATTTCACTTTTGTTATTAAACATATTTATGGTAATGCTAACAAGGTTGTTGATGCATTGAGCAAGAGATGTTTGATTCTGCAATAATTTCAAGTGAAAACATTGGGGTTTGAACACCTTAAGGAAATTGTATTGGGATGATCCAGATTTCAAAGAAGCATATGAAGCGTGTGCAAATCCCTTGCTCAGAGACGGAAGCCAGTGAGGCGAATATCTGATTCAGGATGAGTTGTTGTTTAAAGGGTGCTAATTGTGGATACCAAAATGCTCGATGAGAGAAAAATTGTTGAAGGAAAAGCATAGTGGAGGACTAGTCGGACATTTTGACCATGAAAAATCAGCTGAACAACTGAACAATTCATATTATTGGCTAGGTATGAGGGCATGTAAAAACCCTGGTTAAATAGATGCATAGGGATTATTAATTATAATTAATTTGATAATCTGACTGTCCTAATATTTTTAGTTAAACAATAATTATTTTTTAATAATATTAATTAATTAATTATTTACTAATTACTTGTTCATATCTATCAATGATTAATTAATTAATTAATTAATTGACTCATTAATTATTTGAGTAATGAATTAAAGGGGTTAATAATTTTAATTTATTTTATTAAATACTTTACGTATGCAGGGGGGAATGAAGCATTAAATTAAGGAGATAAGGAAATTAAAGAAGGGGGATAAGGTAATAAAGAAGGAGATAAGGAAATTAAAGAAGGGATATAATGTAATAAAGAAGGAGATAAGGAAATTAAAGAAGGGGGATAAGGTAATAAAGGAGGAGATAAGGAAATTAAAGAAGGGGGATAAGGTAATAAAGGAGGAGATAAGGAAATTAAAGAAGGGGGATAAGGTAATAAAGGAGGAGATATGGAAATCAATGAGGGGGAGGAGAGTCGGTGAAGGGAAAGATATGACGGGGGAAGAGTCCTACGGGAGGTCATCATGAGAAGAGGGGGAAGGAAGAATGAGGGGAGAGGAGAGACTGTAGTTCTGGTTTGGATTTTCTGGTTCTATTGTTGGGTTCTGCAGTTTTGGTGAACCATCGCAGGGGGCACCGGGTTGATGGGGGTTTTGGGCACGGGGGCCAGGATTCCTTTCAGTATCCTGGAGCTAGGGAGCCAGACAGGATGCTCCTAGCTGGCTGGGTGGTTAGTCGGTTTGGTCAGAGTTTGGTCAGTGCATCAGGTTGGACAAGGCGGTAGGGAAAGGACAACCAGAGCAACGGGAATTAGCATCAAAAGGAGGTATTTTTAATTATGAATTTGCTGAGTTATTTTCATGCTGTGGAATAATTTTAAATTTCTACTGAATATTTATGCTTATATGATGGAGAATGAATTATTTGTGCAAAGAAAGGAATTATATGTTTAATTGTACTTAATTTTGTATTTAATTAAGTATGGTCCCTACACATGGTATGAGAGCCCTGGTTCAAAATATGGAGCCAAGGGCCTACCCACCTACCCAAACCCTTAATTAGATATAAATCTGGGCTAAGCTCCAGCTCCACCTAAGCTCCACCTAACCTGTAAGCCAAGCACACAAAATTTTTCTTACACGGATAAAAATATAAAAAAAAGGGAATATAGAAAAAGTAATAATGTAAAAAGCAGGCACACATGTTACACTGCAATCACCAAAAGAAGCACCACATATTCCATCTGTTGTTAATATGTTATTTCTTAGAGACTGCAATGTCGAAGGAAAGAATTTAACCATGCCAAGCTGAGAAAATAGATATAATCTACCATAGCTGCAAGGATTAAGTTAAGAAGGAAAAACAAGTAAAAGACATATATTTAGAACATTAATTTTTAGGTACACATATCACCTTTAACCAAGTAAGTAACCTTTAACTTGCGATCCTCCGAAATCCGATGCGCTCCTCATGCATTAGCTCCCCAGGCCAAGCCTGTGGTTCACTGCCTTTACGGCCGTGGTCTTATCTCCTTTCGGGGCAACTCCTATCGGAGTATCAGGATTTCCGATGTCGCAATTCACGAGTCCCCGGAACTCGCGATTCTTCGATCCCCGATATGCCCCTAACGGATTAGCCCTCTAGGCTAGCGCCATTCTCATTTGACCTGCTACCATATGTCCACAGCTTCTATAGCTACCCATCGGGGTTTCGGGATTTATGATATCGCGATGCACAAGCCTTCGCAAATTCCGATTTCCCGATCCCCGATGCCACTTGGCGTGGACTCGCGGCCAAGATTGATCTTCCGACATCTGTCCCTTGTTCTGGCGCCTATGGCCCACACTCCTTATGATGGCGTGGAGTGACACCTGTCCTCCACTGAAGTGCTATGACTAGGGGACCGTCGCGTTTCGGGATTTCGCGATTCCTTCTGTCGTGAGCTTCTTGTCATCGAGGATCCCGAATTGCCGAACCCCAATCCCTCGGGATCCTCTGACACGCGTCCTCGTCATGAACGGCTCAGATCTCATCAGGAAATCGCGGATCGTGATTTCCTGTTGCAAGAATTCTAGGTATTCAAAAACCCTGATATGCCGAACTCCGACTCTCTGGGATCCTCTGCCAAGTGTCCCTGCTGTTTGACGGCTCAGATCTTGTCGGGGTTTTCACTTGGATTACCCCGAGTACTTGTCCACGGGAATGTCGATTTCCCGATGGAAAATATCCCGATTTCCCCTCTGGATCTCCTGACACGCGTCGCACATAATGGACGGTCCAGATTCAATCGAGAAATCGCGTATGGCAATTTCATTGTGCAACGGTTCTACACTCCTAAAATCCCCGATGAGTGAAATCCCGATGCCTCCCAGAACGTCGACACGTGTCCTACCGAAATCAACGGCTAGGACTCTTCCTCTGCACACTAGAGTTTAGCTCCGGTGCAACTCTTCCCGATCCAATGGTTTACGGGATTTCTACTCCAGATCTAATGACTCGAATCACTTCCTCGCGCGTCTACCCCTGCGCTTAACCCCAGCGCAGCTTCACCGAATCCAACGGTTGTCGGGTAATGTGAACCGAAATCTGACGGTCCAGATTCGTTCTTTTGGGTTTTGGGATTTATGATCCCCATTTCCCGTTGCTCACGATGAGAGAGGGCAACGCATGTAACGCCTGCGTTGCTTTCATCATTCTAATGGTTGTGAATGACTATGGTTCACTCCGACGAGATCTCATCCGTCGACTTATTTATCGCACAACACTACTGTCTTGGACCTAAATAGGATCGTTCCTCCTCGTACAGGGTTAATAAGGCCTATGCGTTCGAATCCTTATTATGGGTTCTGGGTGAACCTTTTCAAGGAGGAAATATCTATGGTGAGATCCTTACTGGGTCATTCCCGAGAGCAGATAAAGGAAGACAACTTCCCGAGAACAGCTGGGCATGGTTAACTTCATTTTATTGACGAAATTCGTGCATGATATCCTTTGTAATAAGCATATATCGACCTATGCGTATCAAACACTACGTGGATACTCGTATGCTGTAATTCTTCACAATTTCACAAGTTCTATGAGATAACATCTACTCCGTATGAACAATTGTTGTACAGACAATTCCTTCACAGGAAAACATTTACAATTCCACAGTCCATGAATATATGTGACAGCATA
>ML797167.1:283077-303227 GCA_009831015.1 Picea engelmannii
TCAAGCACCACCACCATAGCAAAGTCCACAAAACAACACAACCTCTGAAACGGTTCTGGCAACAACCAAGCACCTTCCATATAACACAAATCCCCGTGCCAAACACCAAGCTGTCAAGGAGGAGGAGCCCACGATGAAGCCTTTGTGCAAAACACATTTGAAACAAAAAAAAAAGTACAAGCCAACGCCCAACGCCCAAACGCGTAAGCGCCGAGTCAAACAAGCCACGGCCAAGAGAAGAGCCTGCAATAGGCATTTTCTCTTGCACTATACGTCAAGCCGAGTGCTCAGCCAGGTCGAGACGAAATGCCCAAGCACTAAGCTGAGAAGGAAAACAATGTTCTAGAATTAGAAAATGCAGGAATGAATTTGGGTTAGGGTTTGTTTAGGGTTTGCATAGCCTTCTATATTTTTACTATTATTTTATTTTAGGTTTGGACAACCGAAAAAGAGGGAAGGGGGCACGTGGGCCTCATGCAAGGTCCCACAATGCCCCAGGGTTATTCGAGTTGTTTTTTTTATTAATTGTTTTTATTTTTATTTAAATTAATTAAGATCCATGTATACAGTTTTTTATATAAATATATATTAATAAAAGAAAAAACTTTATATTAATAACTTTCAAAACAAATGTAATTATAAAACATAAATTAAAATATTAATATTATTTAAAAAAAAAATTATTTATTTATTTCATTTGTATGTTTGTTTTTACATTTGTTTTCTTTTAAATATTTACTTATTTGAATTCATTAAAATAATATAAACTTAATTGAGTTAATTAGGCTTAATTAATGTATAAGTAGAAAAATTTATAAAATATTATTTGACTCCCCGAGAGTCGAACTCGTGACCTCCAAGTAGCCCAAAGGCCCCACACATTCACACCAACCACTACACCATGCTATGGGTCTTTAGTTTAATAAGAAATTTAATAATGTATAAGGGTGATTAATTTAATAAGAAATTTCAAAGTATTGCACTCGAGGCCCAATCTCTAAGTCCATGAGCTAAGAACCAAATCCCAGCGCACAAGTACCAAGCTTCTATGCATAGCCTCAAAATCACTACATCTTATGACCACAAATCCAGAAACAATACATAACCACAATGCACAAGCGCTAAGTTCCAATGCCGAAAGCCACTCTACAATCCTTAAAGACTCGCACCTGCAGCCACCGAGACACACAATTCAATGCATATGTACAACGCGCCAAGGAAATATCACGAGTCAAGCATCGAAGGATAACCTTAGACTCATTTCATCGACATTAGGTTGGAAGTCACCTTAATTAGTTGTAAACGAAAAGTTTGAAGGACTTAGACTAGGACAAGCGGGAGGAGGCTTCATGCGCGCTAGGAGGGTAAGTTAGAGGAATTAGCGAGTGGGGTACAGTGCTAGCGTAGCTACCAGGTGAAGGAGTCAATAGTTTTCTTAGGAGAAGAAATCAATCTTAGACGATTTAGCCCTAACCTAGCCACCTCCCCTAAAGAGAGTAATGTCTGTTTACAGAAAAGTAAAGAAAAACTTACGCCTAACCCTGTTTCTAGTTTAAGTAGCGCCAATTTGAAACGTCCTTGAACTCACCTTGACAAATTTGGTTGATGCAGGTTAAATCATATAGGATGGTTATGACTCGAGGGAATCGAGGCAGGGGAGCATCGTCGCAGGCACCGCCAACACTACCAGCGCCGCCACCACCATCGTCGGAACTAGCTCTCATACTGCGCTCGTTGGAGGCCATAAATGAGACTTTAAAAGGGAAACAACCGACAAGAATCAAAGTGGAACCCCCACCATATGGAACGGGTAATCCAAAAGTGTCAAGGGATTCATGGGAAGGACCTCCACCCGAAGACATAGCTTGAGAATTGCAGAAGATCAAACTTCCGGAGTTTGTCGGGGGTCGCCCCAGTGAACGCGCGGAAGCATGGTTGGAAGGCATGATAAGGTGTTTTGCCTTAAGGGACTATGCATCCAACTCAAAGGCAAAGATAGCAATTTTTCAGTTAAGAGATAGCGCCTTGAACTGGTGGGGCAACCTAGAATGACAACTGCATCTTACCCCAAACACTGTATCTTGGGAAATTTTCGAGGAGATGTTCCGAAGGAAATATCTACCAGCGTACTATGAAGAACAAAAGGTAGGGGCATTTCATGCCTTAGTACAGGGAAAGATAATTGTAGAAGAATATGAGATCAGAATTATGGAATTGGTCAAATATGTTTCATATATGGATAATGACCAACAACAGGAAGAGCGTTTCATCTATGGATTGAACCCTAAGATAAGAGCTATGGTACGGATGTGGAAACCATCTTCGGTAGCGGAAGCTATGGAAAATGCACGTTATGCAGAGGAGCACATGAAATTAACTAGAGGTACGAGACCGACCTTTCTGCATCGTCCTGGATTCGTGGGGAAGGCCCCTAGGACATTTCCCAGGGGAGGGGGCTCAAGGACACCTCCATATGGTAACATAGTTGCACCAAGGACAATAACCGCAGGGATTTCAATGGCAGCGAGTGAAAAATCTCGTTCATCACCAATGACAGAGACAGGTCCACGACCATCTCAGGGAACAACTAGTAGGGGCAGGGGTTCTAGGGGAAGGAACTCATTTAAGAGATAGTCACATAACAATGCACAGGTTCAATCTCGTGTTACCTGTTGGGGATGTGGAGGACCCCATTACCAGCGTGACTGCCCAGAGTTACAATCAGGGTTCATGCATAGAGAAGGAAAGGCCCCGATGGGAAGAGCAAGTAGAAACCACCAAATTTACACAGCGGTTAATAATTGCTAGGCCGAACATCAATCCATGGTGGTGGAGTCATCAGGTACACGAAATCATAGCAACGTTAAGATTTTATTTGATTCTGCTGCTATAGATAGTTTCATTTCACCATCTGCATTAGAAAAGAGTGGGTTGGCAGCCTACGAGCACGATGACTTTAAACAAGTCAAGATGGCTTCGAGGGGAAAACAAGTGGTAGGACTTAGTGTTGATAATTGTATAGTAAACTTGGGAGTGTGTACTACCAGGTTGAAGGTATACATCACTGCTCTCGGGGCATATGACCTAATCATTGGAATGGTTGGTTAGAAGCTCATCGAGATTTGGTAGATTGTTTCACAAAAAGGGTGCTCTGTGTAGACGACGAAGGAAGGCCAGTAGAGATCCAGGGTGTACAGAGAAAAGTGTCATTACGCTTTATCTCAACCATGAAGGTTAAACAATGCTTGAGTCAAGGGTGTCGACTGTATGTAGTGGAAGAAATGAATGAAAGGAAGGGACCCTCATTGGATCAGTACCTGGTATTGTCAGAATTTAAGGATGTTTTTTCGAATGAGTTACCAGGGTTACCTCCTGAGAGGGAGCTTGATTTTACTATTGAGCTAAAACTTGGTGCAGAACCAATTTCCAAAACCTCGTATCGGATGACAGCACCAGAACTTTGCGAGTTGCAAACGCAGTTGAAGGAGTTGTTAGAATTAGGGCTAATAAGGCCCAGTGTCTCACCTTGGGGTGCACCAGTAATTTTTGTAAAGAAGAAGGATGGATCCTTACGACTGTATATAGACTACAGGGACTTGAATCGTGCTACAGTGAAAAATAGGTACCCAATGCCGCGAATAGATGACCTCTTTGATCAGATGAAAGGAGCAACGGTATTCTCAAAGATCGATTTGCGATCAGGGTATCATCAGTTAAGGATTAAGGAAGGCGATATCCCAAAAACCACCTTTCGAGCACGGTTTGGAAATTACGAGTTTGTCGTAGTACCTTTTGGATTGACCAATGCACCAATAGTATTCATGAGCCTCATGAACGATGTATTCTGGAAATACTTAGACTGTTTTGTACAAGTCTTCCTAGATGACATCCTCATCTATTCCAAGAATGAAAGAGAACATGAGGAACACTTATGAGTAGTGTTGTCCTGCCTTAGAGAGAACAAATTGTATGGGAATTTGTCGAAATGTTCCTTCTTCCAGAAAGAGATCCACTATTTAGGTCATATCATTTTTGGTGAAGGAATCTCTGTGGACCCAGAAAAGGTAAAGGCCATTATGGAGTGGCCAGTGCCAAAAAATGCCCATGAGGTGAGAAGCTTCATGGGGCTAGCAGGTTATTATTGAAGATTTGTGGAAGGATTCTAAAAAATAGCGAAACCCATCACCACTTTGCAGTGCAAGGGGGTCAGGTATGAATGGATGGAAGAATGTGATAGTGCATTCATCGAGCTTAAGAGGTTACTAACTAGTGCGCTAATTCTACGAGTATCGGATATGGAGAAGGACTTCACAGTCTGGATGGATTCCTTGAGGCAAGGGTTGGGGGTTGTGCTAATGCAGTATGGAGTGATAGCTTATGCGTCAAGGAAGTTAAAGAAACATGAAGAGATATACGTGACTCATGGTTTAGAGTTGGCAACTATAATGCTAGATCTAAAACTTTGGAGGCACTATCTTGTAGGGCGAAACTTTGAGCTCAAAACGAACCATCAAAGTTTAAAATATCTCTTCACTCAAAGGGATCTGAATGTCAGGCAAATGCGATGGAGTGAGTTTATGAGTGAGTACGATTTTTGTATTTCGTACATCAATGGGAAGGAAAATGTGGTCGCAGATGCCTTGAGTAGGAGACCACATGTCTTCTCCTTGGTATCCTTAAAGGTCAATCTGAGGGAACGTGTGTTGACGCAACTCCAAGGAGACAGTTGGTATTTAAAAGTTACTTCAAACCTCTAGAGTGGGAGGCAATTAGATCCAAAGTATGAAGGATATATTATGGAAGTAGACAGACTGTTAAGATATTGAAGAAGGATGTACATCCCTGAAGATGGGGATATTCGAAGCATCATACTAAAGGAAGCCCATAGAGCACTTTATTATGGGCATCTAGGTGTGAAGAAGATGTATGCAGACATGAGGAAGCTCCTCTTCTAGGTAGGCATGAAGCGCGATGTAGTCCATTTCATCACCAAATTCCTAGAGTGTCAACAAGTGAAAGCCGACCACCATCACTCGGTAGGCCTCCTACAACCACATGATGTTCCTATGTCCAAGTGGGAAGTCATCTCTATGGATTTTGTTGTGGGGTTACCGCTCACATCTCATAGACACAATGCCATTCTTGTGATAGTGTTTAAGTTAACCAGGAGTGCTCATTTTATTCTGGTTAGAGACACGTATGATGTCACTGATGTGGCATGTGTGTTTGTAAGTGAGGTTATACATTTGCACGGGATGCCTAAGAAGATCATTTCAGATAGGGACTCAATTGAACTTAAACACAGCTTATCATCCTGAAACAGATGGGCAAACTGAGAGAGTAAATCAAGTCATGGAAGACATGCTCAGGATGTATGTCATGGATAATCAAACCCAGTGGGAGAAGTACCTACCTTTGGTAGAATTTGCCTACAATAACAGTTTTCATAGCTCCATCGGAATTCCCCCTACGAAGCTCTATATGGAAGGCCATGCATAACGTCATTGAGTTGGGATAGACTAGAAGATCGAGTAACAGTTGGGCCAGAATTGATTCAAGATATGGAGGAACAGGTGATTCAGATTAGGCAGAGACTAAAGGAAGCACAAGATAGGCAGAAAAGTTATGTGGATGCACACAGGATCGACCGAAGTTATGAAGTGGGAGACCAGGTTTTCATTTTTATCAGGTCTAATAAGAGTACCATATGGTTCGGGAAGGGGATAAAGTTGTCACCTCGATTTATAGGACTGTTCAGAATCCAAGAGAAAATTGGACCCATTGCCTATCGTCTCGTACTTCCACCCCACTTGCATAAAACTCATAATGTATTTCATGTATCTATTTTACATCATTATGTTACTGATGAATCACATAAACTAAATTGGAAGGAATTGCAGGTATCGAATGTGGGAACTCTCACAGTAGAACCATTACGCATATTGGACTGTAGATTTCGACAGCTCAGGAATCATCTGGTAGACCAAGTTAAGGTCCAACGAGACAAGTATAGTCCAGTATTTGCCACTTGGGAAGACGCCGAGACATTACGACGAGACTATCCCTCACTTTTTTTGACCACCTTGAGAATATGTTTCTCGAAGGTTGGGTGTATGTAACACCACCTTTTGACTTAGACAACCAGGATTACATGAGGCCTACTTATATTATTTTCTCTTCATGGTGAAACTATTAAATGATGCACTTAAACTTTTAAGACATATGAACTGTTATGAATGTTTAAATGTTATTGATGATGATGAATATAATGCGTTCTACGCTGTGAATGTAAATTTTATGAATGTTTAAATGTTATTGATGATGATGTATATGATGTGACATATTGTGAGAATGTAAATTTTATGAATGTTTAAATGTTATTGATGATGTTGGATATGATGCAATCTATTTGGGAAATGATAATTTTATGAATGGGTGTTGAAATTGAATTATGGGATATTATGAGATCTATTTCTAACTTGAAAACTTGATGTTAAGTTGTTGGTACACGGATACTGAATTGAAATGATGATTGCATGCAATTACATGATGATAATGCATAGAAATGTATGATTTTGTGTTACAGACTAATTTGCAGGTTATGGGATATGAAATAGCCAAGGGATGATAATGATGAAAGTGAATGGCATGACCACTGGCCGAGAAACATTATGGTATGAATATATATGTGAAATTATATTGGTTTGGATGCATTTTTATGATATATGGACCAGTGTAGGATTTCAAGTGATGAGACTACCCAAAACCAAATAAACAATGAAAAAAATCCCAGCAACACAGTGCCACCATTGTAGGGTGTGGACCCTAGTTATGATTAGGAGGGGTGGAGGCATTTCCCACCATGTATCCTCCAAAACCTGAAGTCATGGGAGGACGGTGTTAGCTCATGCTTCCCAAGACGTGTGATGATGACTGTTAGTTGCCTTCTGGGGAAGCTTGGTCGAGATAGTGACACTTCCGCTTACGGGTTCTATTTGGAGTTAGGTCAATATAATTGATGCTCCAAGATAGTCCAGCAGAGGAAGGATAAGAATGAATATGGAAGTAAGTTAGGGAGGAAGGATGAGCAGAAATAGTTGAGAAAGTATGGAGATCTGTCTGATGGTGGAATTTAATGTTTTCCCTTCTAAAAGAAAATGTGTATATATGAATATTCATAATTTATGTAACTAAACCTCAATTGTCTAAATAAAATTGTTGAACTGGATAATTGTAATTAAAGGATTTCGCAAACATTTGATTGGTTATTGTCTTTTATAAAAGACTAGTCTTGTTGATTGGATTGGATGCATACATAAATTACTAAAGGGTGATAGTTATTNATTATTAGTACATGCACGAGACTTGTATGTACTAGCTACACATGCATTTCTTGTACATATACACTAGTATGTATGAGTTTTCTTGACTTACTTACTAATAGTGTCGGTTAATTGTTATGAATGTGTGAACCATGTTTCTTTTCCTTTGTACCATGAGATACCTTAACTTCAGGACAAAGTTTCCAGAAGGGTGGGTGTATGTAACAACCCTGGTTAAATAGATGCATAGGGATTATTAATTATAATTAATTTGATAATCTGACTGTCCTAATATGTTTAGTTAAACAATAATTATTTCTTAATAATATTAATTAATTAATTATTTACTAATTACTTGTTCATATCTATCAATGATTAATTAATTAATTAATTTACTCATTAATTATTTGAGTAATGAATTAAAGGGGTTAATAATTTTAATTTATTTTATTAAATACTTTACATATGCAGGGGGGGAATGAAGCATTAAATTAAGGAGATAAGGAAATTAAAGAAAGGGGATAAGGTAATAAAGAAGGAGATAAGGAAATTAAAGAAGGGGGATAAGGTAATAAAGAAGGAGATAAGGAAATTAAAGAAGGGGGATAAGGTAATAAAGGAGGAGATAAGGAAATTAAAGAAGGGGGATAAGGTAATAAAGAAGGAGATAAGGAAATTAAAGAAGGGGGATAAGGTAATAAAGGAGGAGATAAGGAAAATAATGAGGGAGAGGAGAGTCGGTGAAGGGAAAGATATGACAGGGTAAGAGTCCTACAAGAGGGCATCATGAGAAGAGGGGGAAGGAAGAATGAGGGGAGAGGAGAGACTATAGTTCTGGTTTGGATTTTTTGGTTTTGTTGTTGGGTTTTGCAGTTTTGGTGAACCATCGCAGGGGGCACCGGGTTGCTGGGGGTTTTGGGCACGGGGGACATGATTCCTTTTGGTATCCTCGAGCTAGGGAGCCGGATAGGCTGCTCCTAGCTAGCTGGGTGGTTAGTTGGTTTGGGGAGATTTTGGTCAGTGCATCAGGATGGACAAGGCAACAGGGAAAGGACAACTAGAGCAGTGGGAATTAGCATCAGAAGGAGGTATTTTTAATTATAAATTTGCTGAGTTATTTTCATGCTTTGGAATAATTTTTAATTTCTGCTGAATATTTATGCTTATATGATGGTGAATGAATTATTTGTGCAAAGAAAGGAATTATATGTTTAATTGTACTTAATTTTGGATTTCATTAAGTATGGTCCCTACAGGGCAGAGGTGAAGAAGTTTGTGAAAATATGTAAGATTTTCAATTATGAAAAGGGGAAGAGACAAAATACTAGGTTGTATCAACCCTTGCCTATTCCAGAGAGGCCTTGGGATGCAATAAGCATGGATTTCATGTTCGGATTTCCAAGTGTTGGGTATGTGTTATATTCTTTGCATGTGTGTGTGTGGGCACGTCATATATGAAAACTACGTCTAACGATCCCTCTAGTAGCATTCCTTGTGTCATGTGCATCGGGTTATTTCCTAGGGGGGTCCCAGGGGGGGGCAAGTATGCCCCCTTTGGTTATGCACAGTGTTCGAAGCAGCACCCCAGAATTTGTTTTTGGGCGATTTTTTCTATTTTTAGCGAATTTTGCTATTTTTAGCAGTTTTGTAAATTAATCCCGGATTAAGGGATTAGGGTTTTGGTATCTAAGGAATCCCTAAAAACATTGTATATATTGTATGGTGAATGGTGAAATTCTATATAATGAATATACGAAAGGTTTTCCCAGTTAAGGTTTTTCAGTATAAAATCTTTATGTACTCTATGTATGATCCATTGATTAAATTCTATTTTTCTTAAGAATCTATATGCATTGCTTTACTTCACATGTTTAAAACTTACATGTGGTATCATAGCTCGTTTTTGGCTTTAGAGGGACACATTTGTTGTTGAGGGTTTGGCTCGGTCTTGATAGATCAAGTTTATCTTGGGTCTGTGATAAACCTAGGTTTAGTGGGAGCTTTTGCAGTTGAGATTTGAGTATATAAAGAGGAATGGTGAGCTCATCCAGAATCGATATAGAGAAGTTCAACGGTAAAAACTTTAAGCTATGGAATATCAAGACGGAGGACCTTCTTGTAGACAAAAAACAATGGATCGTTGTGGATCCTAGTACACAGCCTACTGGTACATCGTCTACTAGCACACAAGCTACTGGTACACAACCTACTAGTACACAAGATACTAGTACACCATCTATTGGTATGTCGAAGGAAGATTAAGAGAAGTTGGAAAGAAGAGAAAGGATTACTATTCGACTCTGCCTGGAAGATTCAGTTCTGTTGAATGTCTTGGGAGAATCTACAGCCAAGGAACTATGGGATAAGTTGGGGAATTTCTATCAATCAAAGTCCCTAGTAAACAAGTTGTTTCTTTGAAAGAAGTTGTATCATCTTAGGATGGAAGATGGAGATTCTGTGACAGAACATATAAATGCCTTTAATACTCTGGTAAGTCAACTTGTCTCTGTTAATATTACGATTGCAGAAGAACATAAGTGTATTACTTTGTTATGCTCTTTTCCAGACTCTTGGGATAATCTGGTTGTAGAAATTGGTAGTACCACTCAATCTACATTGAAGTATAAGGATGCAGTTTCATCCTTGTTATCTGAAGAGATGAGGCAAAAAATCATGGATATTCATAGCACAAATGCTTTATTTGTAAGAGGTCGTACCCAAGACAGGAATCCTAGTAAACCTTCGGGGGGGAGATCTAAATCTACAGGTAGATCTAATTCTCCAGGAAAATATTTGAGGAAATGTTGGAAGTGTGGTAAAAGGGCATTATAAGAAAGATTGCAAGTCTAGGAAGGTTGATAAACCAAAGGGATTTTATAGTACCTATTCCACAGAGGTGAAAACCTCCATTGAAGAAGGAGGTGATGTTTACTTGGAATTTACAAGTACACATGAAAACCGTGATGCATGGTTGATTGACTCAGGTGTGTCATACCATATGACTCCTCACAGGGAGTGGTTCTCTGAATATGAAAAATACGATTGTGGTGATGTATTCCTAGGAGATGAATCAACAACAAAAATCTTGGAAGGTGGAAGGGTTAAGTTGCTTCTAAAACATGGAAGGATTAGAACTCTCCCTAGGGTTATGCACATTCCAAAACTAGCCAGGATCCTAATATCTGTAAGCAAGATGGATGATGCAGAAGTGGATACTGTGTTTGGAAAGAACACTTGCAAGATGGTACGAGGAACACTGGTGTTGATGAGGGGAGTTTGGTGTGGAAATATGTACAAGTTGTTGGGAAGAAATTATATTAATGGGTGTAACAGTTCCGTTGTCCTTAAGCAGGAAAATAAAGAAGACAAGACCAATACCATCCCTAAAAAGAAGACCATGTTGTGGCATCAAAGACTGGGGCATATTGGAGAAAAGGGCCTTCGAACACTACATGGTAAAGGCATGGTTGAAGATATGTATAATTTCACTCTGGATTTTGATTTCTGTGAACATTACATATATGGTAAACAAGATTGAGTAAGATTCCCATCTGGTGCTACAAGAGAAAAGGGGATCTTATAGTTGATACACAGTGATGTGTTTGGACCTATTCCTGTTCCATCTCTAGGTAAATCTGTGTATTATGTTTCATTCATAGATTATTTTTCAAGGAACACATGGATTTATTTTCTTAGACAGAAATCTGAGGTATTTGATAAATTTAAAGAGTTTAAGGCTCTGGCAGAAAATTAGACAGAGAAGAAAATAAAGGTATTGAGAACAAATAATGGTGGAGAATTCTACGGAAATGAATTCGAAGAATTCTGTAAGAAGTGTGGTATAGCAAAGCATAAGATTACTCCATAAACTCCTCAGCAGAATGGTGTTGCAGAAAGGATGAATAAGACACTGATGGAAAAATCAAGGTGCATGCTCAGCGGTGCCGAGTTAGGACAAGAATTCTACGCAGAGGCAGTGGGTACAACATGTTACCTGGTCAATCGATCATCTTCATTAGTGTTGGATGATAAAACTCTACACGAGGTATGGTCTGGAAAGAAACCCTCTCTGTTGCATCTTAGAGTGTTTGGTTGTGATGCTTATGTACATGTTCCAAAGGAAAATAGGAGTAAGATGGATAAAAGGATGAAAAGTGTATCTTTATTGGTTATAAACATGGTGTGAAAGGTTATAAAATTTGGAACCCAGAAACCAAGAAGACTGTTTACAGTCAAGATGTTGTTTTCAAAGAGGTAAAAGATGTGTCCAGACAAGAATTCCTACCAACGCAAGATGAACCTAAGAAAATAGAGCTTGAGTTGTATGATGCAAAATCTGAATCATCTGAAGAGGAGGAAGAAGAAGAAGAAGAAGAAGAAGAACCTCATACCCCAGTATTGAGGAGATCAATGAGATATAAAAGGCAACTAGAAATGTATAGTCCACCTGATTTATGTTCCAGTTTTTCTTTATCTATTACCATTGATGATCCCATAACTGTCAGGGAAGCAATGAATTCAAAGGATAGTAAACTCTGGAAGAAGGCCATGGTTGAAGAAATGGATGCCTTGGATAAGAATGAGGCATGGGATATAGTTGAGTTGCCAGCTGGACGAAAATTTGTTGGTAGAAAATGGTTGTTTAAGAAGAAGTTTAATGCAGAAGGTAAAGTGGAGAAATACACAGCTCGATTAGTAGCAAAAGGTTAGTCCCAGGTAGAGGGAATTGACTTTGGTAAGATTTTTTCTTTTGTTGCTAAGTTAACTTCTATTAGATTTATTTTATCTATTGCTGCTGCTTTTGATCTTGAAGTGGAACAGATGGATGTTAAGACAACATTCCTACATGGGGATATGGAAGAAGAAATCTACATGAAGCATCCATAAGGCTTTGTAATGAAGGGAAAGAAAGAGCTGGTCTTTAAGCTAAAGAAGTCACTATATGGTCTGAAGCAATCACCTAGGATGTGGTACCAAAAGTTTGACACATACATCCTTGGATTGGGATTTGTCAGAAGCAGGGCCGATCACTGTGTATATTCCAAGAAGGCTGGTAATCACTTCATTTATGTAGTGTTGTATGTTGATAACATGTTGTTGGTAGGAAATAACATGGATGTTATCAAGGAGGTGAAATCACAGCTATCCTCCAAATTTTACATGAAGGATCTCGGTGCTACTAACTTCATTCTGGGAATGGAGATTAAAAGAGATCGTGCTAACATGAAACTCTGGTTGAATCGGAGAAAATATGTTGAGAAAATATTACAGAGGTTTAATATGCATGGAAGTAAACCGGTCAAGGTTCCTATTCTTATAGGTGTAAAGTTATCTGCATATCAGTGTCCCAAGACACAGGAAGAAGAAGAGGACATGTCCCATGTTTTGTATGCCAGTGCAGTTGGCAGTTTGATGTATGCAATGGTCTATACTAGACTGGACATTGTACATACAGTGAGATTTTTGAGCAGGTATATGTCAAAAAAAGGGAAGGAGCATTGGACAACAGTAAAGAGGGTCTTCAGGTATCTTCGTGGCACTACCCATTATGGATTGTGCTACCAAGGAAGACCAGGATTAGACAAAGTGCTGGAAATACATGGCTTTGTTGATGTAGACTGGGCTAGAGATCTGGATCACAGAAGATCTACAAGTGGGTATGTGTTTAACATATTTGGAGGAGAAATCAGTTGGATGAGAAAAATGCAGGCTATAGTGGCACTCTCAACTACAAAAGTTGAATACAAGGCAACCACTCATGCAAGCAAAGAAGCAATATGGTTACAAAGACTGTGTTCAGGTATTGGGTTGGTACAAGAAGCAGTGAGATTAGATTGTGAAAGTCAGAGTGCAATATTCTTGGCAAAGAACCTAGCTTATCATTCGAAGACAAAGCATATTGATGTTCAATATCACTTTCTGAGAGACATGGTTGAGGAAAAGAAGGTGTTGCTAGAAAAGGTTGACACTTTGAAGAATGTTGCAGATTCACTGAAAAAGTCTGCGAGAATAGAAAAGTTCTCTTGGTGTAGAGTAACAATGGGAATTATTGCCCTGGATTGTTGACTATATAATACCTTGGACCCCTGGATGCAAAGAAAACAACAAGTGGAAGAATGTTGGGTATGTCTTATATTCTTTGCATGTGTGTGTGTGGGCATGTCAGATATGACAACTACATCTGACGATCCCTCTAGTAGCACTCTTTGTGTCGTGTGCGTCGGGCGCTTTCCTAAGGGGGTCCCAGGGGGGGGGGCAGGTATGCCCCCCCCTAGTTATGCATAGCGTTCGGCAACGAGCGGTAGCCCAGGGCAGCACCCCGAAATTATTTTTTTGGGCGGTTTTTGTTATTTTTAGCTAATTTTTTTATTTTTAGCGGTTTTGTAAATTAATCTCGGATTAAGGGATTAGGGTTTTGGTATCTACGGAATACCTAAAAACATTGCATACATATTGTATGGTGAATGGTGAAATTCAATATAATGAATATAAGAAAGGTTTTCCAGGTTGAGGGTTTCCGGTATAAAATCTCTATGTACTCTGTGTATGAGCCATTGATTAAATTCTATTTTACTTAAGAATCTATATGCATTGCTTTACTTCATAGGTTTAAAACTTACACCAAGGACACAAAGAGAAAGTGATTCCATATTTGTGGTAGTTGACAGATTTTCAAAGATGGCACACTTTATCTCATGCCAGAAGACCAATGATGCAACGCACATTGCTAACTTGTTTTTCAAAGAAGTTGTGAGACTTCATGGATTTCCCAGGAGTGTTGTCTCAGATAGAGATACCAAATTTGTTGGTAATTTCTAGAGAACGTTGTGGAAGAATCTAGGAACATAACTATCCTTTAGTTATGCATATCATCCTCAAACGGATGGACAGACTGAGGTGGTGAATTAGAGTTTAGGAAATTTGTTGAGGAGTTTGGTCACTGAACATCATAGTCAGTGGGATCAGATTCTGGAACAAGCAGAGTTTACATACAATGACTCAGTAAATAGAAGTACAGGAAAGATCCCATTTCATATAGTATATGGAATGAGGCCAAGGGGAGTGCCAAAGTTAAGAGATATGTAGCAGAGTGAATTCAAAAGCGTTGGAGACGAAGACTTCGTTGCATAAATGCAGGAACTTCATAATCAGATCAAAGAACAATTGTGGAGGAGCAACAATGAATATAAATGCAGAGCATATCAACATTGGAGGAAACTTCAATTTGAAGTTGGAGATCAAGTTCTAGAACATCTCAATAAGGAAAGGTTCCCAAGGGGAACATATAAGAAACAAAAGCTAAAGAAGATAGGACCATGCAAGATCCTAAGAAAATTTGATGTGAATGCTTATGAGATAGAGCTTCCAGAAGATGTGGGTATATCGTTGATCCTGATGGATCTAGGGAACATCACAGAAGTTTCAGAAGTGTCTTAGGACGCTCAGAATGACTTCAGTAGATAGAAAAGGGAAAAAATTCAAAGTTCCCAAAATTGAGTGAAAAGGGTATGATCGCGACGAGGGAATTGCAATATTTCTAATGACACAAATGTCTCGCCAAATGGAGTTACAGATCAAAATTTATAAGCGGTTAAAGTTTTGGTCAACCTAGCCTAGTTAGCAGGGATGAGTCGGCATCCGTACTACTGACATCAGCATCAGTACGAATGACGTCAGTGTCCGTACAACCTACATGATAAACACAAAGGGAAACACGTGTCATGATGACATTAGCATGATGTCATCATGCCACGTGGACACACCAGAGGCTGCCATGTGTCACTTGGATTTGGGATTTGTAGGGCACCATGTGGAACCCTAGGGGATGCCACATGGAACCAACCAGAAGGCACCACATGTCATGAGGTGATGTCAATGCTCACATGTGGACAAATCAAAGGATGCCATGTAGCCCAATAGGGAGGTGCCACGTGGCACCCAAAAAATGCACAAGGAGGCCTCAATAAAAAAAATATATATATTTTAAAGACCACCAAATCTTGGGCAGTTCCACCATATATGGTGGCATATTCCACCGCCTACCAGATTTAGCAGTCCGTAAAACTATACGCCGGAATCTTCGCCAGTTTAATAGCATTCCGCCAAAACATCTACCATATATAGCCGACCGCTCGCCAAAACCGCCGCCAGACTTAGCGGAGCGTGCCAAAATATTGTTTAAAAGAGTGAAGTCCATGGGATTCAACCCCGAGACCCCCACTAACCTACGTCCTAAACTTATCTCTTCCAACCAATACACCAACAGACTCAATTATGACACAACTACTAATTTTTGTATATAAGGGTGTTCGGGCAGTGCATTCAAGACACACAAGAGGAGTTTGAGCACGCCCGTATGGACTTGTATGACCTTGTATGCAATTGTATGACCTGGTATGGATTTTGGGACACTTTTTAATATTTATCATCATTTATTGCAGGAGCAGTGGCATGCAAACTGAGGCAAGGGTGGTTCTTGGGCCAAAAAGTGTCCAACTCAGATCGAGGCGTGGAGACAGTCATTTTTAGGTAAAATGATGCCATGAACACAGTGGTGGTGTTAGTTTTATGATCTGATAAAATATTCTATATATTAATTCTAGAATGAGTCATTTATTGCAGAGGCAGTGGCACGATAACCTAGGCAGAGGTGTCTCTTGGGCTTGAAAGTGTCGGAATAAGGTGGAAAGAATTTGACAATAATTTGTAGGTAATTCAGCGAGTGAATCCAATGAGGAGGTTTGCTTTTGCAGCAGAGCTTCAAATAAACAAGCTAAGTTCTAGAGAAACCAATGTAAGTATGCTTTTCATTATGATGTTTTGTCATTAAATGTTGCAGCATAACATGCATGTTACAGGTCTAAAGGAACATAGAAAGGATGCAACAAGGCAACAAGATCAACTTATTCCTTATATCTATTCGTTTCTTCTCTTCTTTTACATCAAACCAGTTAGTTACATGTGATAGAGAACTTGTGGCACTTGAATGATAAGTGGCCAATGAAGCAGTTCTAAATCTCGTGGTTGCAGGATCTTTGTATGGGCTGCATATTTATGCTTGGATCTGAGCAGTAGATCTAAGGCTTTTGATGGCTCCATGTTGATGGGAATCATCTTTTATTTCTTCCTCTTTTTGGTCATATTTTATTATTCCTCTTTTTATGTATTGAGTATGTGGGAATGATGTCCATGACAGCGTCATGGATGCCTCATGAGTATGAGAACTTGTGAAGTTGTATACATTCTTGATCACTTTCTGATCTCTTGTTGCTATCACCAAAAAGGGACTTTGTCCTTACAACTTGTAAAGGAGAGACGTCATTACAGTGAAGAGAATAAAACGACTAGGCTTTGGAGCATGACCCGGAGAGGTAGTCCACATCGGGTGAACTCCGTTATCAAGGGAAGTGTCATATCTATTATGTGTATTATGTTCTTATGTTGTTTTTTCTATGAATTTTCACCCATAGGATGTTAAATACAAGAATGAAATATCACACATAAGGAAAATTAAAGAGATTTCATTCACTTTTATTTCAAGCGCATAAGACTTCAAATTTACCTTTAATTGCAAATATCTCAAGTAAAGCGATCTATAAATGACCCTTTTGAAGGAGTGACATAATCAACCAATTATTGGAAACTTATCACTCTCGGGTTCAGATCAATCGCCCATATTCAACGTTTCATAATGTATCCTTACAGGGAAGATGGAACCATAGGATCAAAATATCAGAAGGAGATTCAATGGGAAAAGTAGATGCCTGTAGCAGAAAATCTGCAGATGGAAAAGATCATAGATCAGAGAATTGGTAAGAAGACCAGGAGGAAAATATATTTTGAGTATTTAGTAAAATGGAAAGGACACCCAATAGAAGATTCCAGCTGGGTAAACAAAGAGTATATCCATAAGCATGGAAAGTCAGTGCAGGAGCTCATGGACAAGAGTCCATGAGTTGTTTATCCAATGGAGTATGATGCAGGAGAATTGCCAACAAAGTGAGAGTGGAAGATAGCCCAATGCCTAGCACACATTTTGAAGTGAATTTTTAAATTTTAAAGTGGCATATCACGTAAATCTTTTGAAATGATTGTAATTAAAGAACAACTTTAATGTTTTAGAGCTAGATGATCGCATGAGATCGTTGGAGGATGTATTTCTTTTAATGAAGATGTGTGTACTACAGATTCGATGTGTTTGATCTTATCTGTCTGTCACAAATATTTATTGTAATAAATCCTAAGTAGTTGAATTCTTTTATTTTGATAGGATAGCTCTAGAGTAGTTGGAGGGAAAAGTTCGAAGAGCCCCTCTTGTATAAAGCTTTGTATTGTTTCCCATAATAGATTGTTGTTGTTGTTGGCATTCTAACTACTGATAATTGTTGTAGTTGTATATGCCGTAGAAGTTGTTGAATTTTATCAGAGTGTAATAACACATGTATATTTTCAGTTGAATGAATATAATAGAGCAGCATTGTTCCAAATGTATGGTGTTGCAGTTACTATGTCTATCTGAATAAATGAATGGTATTCTTTTTGTTAGTTTCAATTCTATGTTATTCACTCATTCTTGTGTTCATGAATGCATTTACATGGTTGAATGTATGAATCTGTGAGGATTTATATAAGTTTCAATTTTTTCTCTTCTACAAGTGAGTGGAAGGAGTGCATAGTGTTCGTAAGGTGTGTGTTGACAGAGTCTGTTTCGACTCAAAGCTCAAAAGAGATAACGTGAAACGTGTGTATATGAGAAGTGCATAAGTGTATGCAAGGAGTGTGTTGACAGAGTCTGGTTTGACTCAGAAGTTCAACATAGATATTTTGAAGTGGTGCGTAAGAGGAAACTGAGCTCAGGGTCATATTGTTCAGGAGGAACAATCAATCTTTTGAGAACTGTTGCAAAGGAGTGCACAGTTGTCCTTCAAGATTCAAGCTTGAAGGAATCTTGTCACAAGGCATGCACATAAACAATACTTGGAAAAGTATCGAGAAATCATTTCGAGAAGTTCAGAGTGTTGGGGAGAAGTGAGTCCAAGAAAGGTAACTTGGAACTTTTCATGTAGAGAATGCACATTGTCCACAAGGAGTGCATGATAGAGTCTCCTGACTCAGAATCTTATGAGGAATAGTGAAATTCGCCCATAGAGAAGTGAAGTTGTGGAGGAGGACCTGTTGCAAGGCGTGCACAGGTTAAATTTCAACTAGGTGTCGAAGAGAACACTCGAAGGAGGCAAAAACAAAAGTTCAAGAAAGAATGAAGCTCAGGAAGGACAATGGCAAGAAATCTTCAAAGGGAGGAGCCCTTTATGGTTTCTCAAAATCAATGAGCAAGATCCATCCAGGAGAGATAGGGATCATTCTACACCATCAGATCAGGGAATTTGCATGGAGGTTAGCCGTGAAGCATTTCAACACTTTGGAGTTCAGAGTGTTTAAAGTGTAGAGAAGAGGGATCGACGAAGTCACGAAATGATCTTAACCATTGGCTACGAGGAGGAGACGTGGCAACGGATTAGAAAATCTGGGAGATAAAGGTTTGGATAAGTTGTGTGTGGAGCAGGTGAAATTTCATGAAGTTGCAAAATCCAAAGTACAGCTGGACCATCGGATTCAAGAAGACACAGGACAAATATCTCGGAATTTAGAGGAAAGTGTTTCAGAAAGAACCGAAGAGGTAGGTTGTGATGTTTCTGAAGCCCGAAGTTACGAAGAGATGACCAACGGTCACAGCCCATGGTCACATAGGAGAAAGAGTCTAGCACAGGGATAACACTCACAAGGTTGGTGTTTCCAAAAGTGTCAGAAAGCAAGGTTGCTAGTAATTTGAACCTATGGGTAACATCAAAGGGACATGTGCATCTTTTGTTGAGGTCTAGTAAAGGCGCGAAAATGCCAATTCGGTTCAAGGAATTTGAAGATCCAAGACTGGGAGGTCACAGAATCCCCAGGAGCATAGGGGGGATGCACCATTGAATAGTATATATCTCAGGATATAGAGAATTTAAGCATTAAATTCTCTATTGCTAGGTGCATATTGTTTGTTGTTTTACATTGCAAACTATGCAACACATGTATTATTTATCTTTCTAGTAAATTATCCTATGAATTCAATATGTTTGTATTCTTATAAAATTGCTTACTACACATATACATATTTAGGTAGTTAATATCTAGTCAAGATTAACTAGTATAATTCCTTCATTTAGCAAAATATTAATTTGTAGAAAGTTTCACATCAATGATTATGGTGGTCACATTTAAAAAAAATGAATATCTAGTTCCACACTTTCAACATATTATGTGTATTTACATATTCAATATTGAATGCCACATAGTATACCCCAATGCAATGGAGGTGTTTGAATAACTACTTTTCTTTAAGAGAGAAAATAATAGAAGTAGTTGCCTCTTGTTTTATATGGAACTATAGCTAGCACCTATATAAGCCAATCTAGTTAAATAACACACAACATTTAGAAGTCATGCATGCAAACATATCTAAAAATTGGTCGCTTTGTGATTGTTAGATTTTTTCTCAAACAAATTATAGGGAAGATGCAAGAAATATAAATATAAGAGAATAATATTGTGGCTATGATGCAAGCAATAAAAATAATTGTGAAACAAATTCCATCAATATGAAAATCAAAGGAAGGCCTGTATTAGGTTTTCTCACAAGATATATATGGATGCGGGTCTAATGAATGATGCTTTGTAGCCATAGTATATGCATTTTTGAATGGATTCCTAGTTTTTGTGGCACCAAAAAATGCCTCTCTACCATGAGAAACACTAGGTGACTCCTCCCTACCATGAGAATTAACA
>ML797167.1:303327-330470 GCA_009831015.1 Picea engelmannii
AAAGGGGCTCTTTAGGGCACAATTAGGTCTTTGACCAGCCTCCCCACGCAGATTGAGCTCGGATTTGGTGTCAAATCGACTTGGGAGCCGATCCATTAGTGGTTGGGAGGCCGACTAGTTTCATAAATGCACCGTTTGGCAGGTGCGCGGGTTTTTTACCCCACAGCCGCGCATATGCGCTCCAGGTATGAAGATGTTACGTGCACGCGCGCGCGCCCAGTGGGTGCAAAGAGCCTTGTAATTTTTTGGCCATTTTGTATAGTTTTGACCCCCTTTTGCTGTGCTGTGGAATTAACCTTGTGCCATGAATGACTATTTTTCTGTGTTTGACGATGTGGAGTTCTTGTCGCCCTGTGCGGACGAAATTTCAGTGATAACAATTTTCTCTTCCATTTTCTTGAGCAACTCTGGCCCAACACTGCCCTATCAGCTGGGTTATCCCAACTTACTTGGGTGTTGCACTTTCTTCCATAAAGTGCTTCAAATGAGCTCATCTTCAGTGATGCTTGATACCCATTATTCTAGGAAAATTCTACCAAGTGTAGGTAGTCTTCCCATTTAGATGCTTTGTCCATCACATACATTTTTAACATATCTTATATCACTTGGTTCACCCTCTCTGTCTTCCCATCAGAATCAGGATGATAATTAGTGCTGAAGTTCATATTTGTTCTGAACCCTTTGAATAACCCCTGCCATAACTTTGAGGTAAATTTTGGGTCTCTGTCAGACACAATTGTTTTGGGAATACCATGCAATCGATCTACATACTTCATACATATATTGGCAACATTAGTTTCCTTGTGAGTAGTCTTCAATGGAACAAAACTGACAACTTTCGTAAGCTTATCCACCACCACTGTGATGGAATCATGTTTCTTATTTGTTTTGGGTAATCGTGTGATGAAATGCATTGTCACTAGTTCCCACTTCCACTTAGGAATGGGAAAAGGTTGTAGCAACCCTTTGGGTGCCTATGTTCATCTTTGAAATCAATATCTCTCTTTGGGGGTAATCCTGGTACCTCCTTGAATACATCTACAAAATCTCCCAGGACTACATGGTATTCAATAATTGACACCTTATCCTTATGTTCTTCCTCCATATGGGCTGTAAATATTTGAAATCCCTTCCTGTAGCACTTTTTCAGTTGTATTGTTGAGATTTCTCTGATAGTCACTGCCCTTGGGATTCCATGCACTTTCCTTGGGTTTCCTTACTCATCCAGGTAAGTGAATGCCTTGTTACAACAGTCTAATATGGCATGGTGTTGGTCCAACCAATCCATCCCAATTAGATAGTCATAGGAACCTAAAGTTAAGATGTTCAAATCTGCCATTGTGCTCAGTCCATTCATGTCCATGAGACATGACTTAACCATTTCAATAACTTTTCTTTTTGCTCTTGTAGCCATCTGCACTAACCAAGATTTTCCATGCTTGTTTCTTGGAAAATGCAAACTTTCCACCATCTTGGGATCTATATAACTATGACTAGCCCCTGAATCAATTAAAATATTAAAGTCATGGTCATTGATCATACCTTCAACTTCAATCATGTGTGATTGAAACTCATATTTCTTGTTGTCTAGGGTTGCATAGATCTTTGGTATTCTACTGCCCATGTCCTCCACTATTTCTTCTTGATGAAAATTGTGGAAAGCTCTCATTTTGATATTTTTGTGGGGACAATCTCTATACTTGTAGTCTCCCTAACAACCCCAACATTGAATGAGCGTCTTCCTTGGCCTTTGTCCCCCTACCTCGGCCATTCTCTGCTCTCTAAAAGATGGTTTTCCTTGAGGACTGTTTCTTGAAAAGGATGGCTTAGATCCCTTCTTCCTCTGATCCATCTTGAATTTCTTCTTGTCTTCCCAAGCTTTCTGGAATGTGGTGATTTTTCTTTGCTTCTCATATAATAATTTTTCTCTTCTCATAGTTTATTCCATAGTTTTAGGAGCATCATACTGGATCTTTTCAATGATGGAAGGTGGTAGTCCACTTAGATACCTTTGAATTTTGGCAGTCGCATCCTTGATGAAAGGAGCGTACTTCAACAGCTATAGGAATCCCTTTCATATTTGAGCTTGAGTTCAAAGAAATCTTTCATATTTCTATCATAGTATCTCTTAGTCAAGTATTTATTTTCGAAATACTTCTTAAGTTCTTTCCAAGTAACATTTTTCTCTTTAATGTGTTGCACTTTCTTAAGTTGATCCCACCACATGGATGCCCTTCCTTTCATTTGATACATTGAAATTCTTCCTTCTGCATGAGAGGAATAATTTTGCAGTTGAAAATATTTCCTCATGCCAAGGAGCCATGTCTTGGTGTGTTCCTCCTTCTTGTTCTCTCTATCAAACATAGGAGGCTTAATCTTGCTCATTTATCCCTCCAGTTGATCCACTCTAGATCTCCTATGATTTTTGGTAGGAGATGGGCTTGAACTACTGTGTTCCCTCCTCTTGGAGTTCCCTTGAGAGTGATGATGGTGTCTTCCAAAACTTCTTGATTTCTTCTTCTCATCAAGGGACCTGTGACTTCCTGATTTACTAGAGTCACTCTCCTTATCCAAATTATTTTCTATCCTTTCTAGGCTCTGTATCAACTTTATGTTTAATTCTCCCTGTTGTTCCTTGACTTTCATGATCTTTTTGGTATTTGTACGGTGAGTCTGGACATATTTTTGCAATATTTCAATGATTTTCATCATGTTTCCCCCCTTATCTATATATTATCCAAGCCCATTGGATTTTGATCCTTCAACTCCCAAATGGACGTCCATTCCTTTAGCTTCATTCTCTGAACTAAAATCATTCTCTGCCTCCTCCATTTCTCTGCACTACGTGGCAATTCGGTTCGGTTCTGACAATCATTAACTCTGTAAACACAATGTGCAGTCAATGGAAATTTTTCAGGCCATCAACCCTTAACAAATTCCACAATATTCATAAACTAATCCGATTCAAAGAAAACTTTCAGATTTCATTATGCGGTTCTCGTCAATCAAGAATCCCTTCGGATCTTTTCTTTCTGAGCTCTTCTCTGTTCTGCAATAATTTTTAGACAATAACCCCTTTCTCTTAGCCCCCAACCCATGCGACCATGGGTTGTGGCCAAGTGTTAGTTCGATAGGAGCTTCTTCAGGAATTCGGGCCTCCAGCTTTGGAAGTTTTCGAAGCACATCAAAACAAATCTCTTGGAGTTCCATATTGACTAAATTGCGAAGTAGGGTGGATCAACAATCCACAACTACCCAACATCCAATGGCTGGCACTCACTATGGAACCTCAGGCATCTGAGCTCCAAGAATTCAAAGATTCAGAGCTTCAGGACTTCGGAGGATTTCACATCCGCAAACCCCCAACACCCTGAATCGTTAATCTCTAAACACTTCCATGTCAACTTTGGTGACGTCATTACATCTCGTGACCTCGGTGTTATGAAACTTTTGAAAGTTCTTCCTTTCATTCCCTTATGAACCATTCTTTCTGAGTGTCAAGTCTCCAAACTTCACAATTGGTGCCACATGTCCAATAGGACCCACAGTTTACATACTTGAATTAAGATATCGAATAGACACATCACTTAACACCTTTCAAATTGTGAGGGGCATGCATTAAAGGTTTGGAATAACCTGCCTTTCATCCCGCAATTCTTTTGATGTCAACACGTAACCCCCTGGTAAAACCTTGTTTTGGATTACAGAACACCTTGGGGAATTAACTCCTGTGCAACTTGGTTCCTTGCAATGCCTCTTGGTCATCGATCTTGATGTATCATGATCAACACCAGTGTGGGCCCATCAACCTTTAACTATGTTATGCAACCTCAAGGCCCACATAGTACATCTATCAACATTCTAGGTGGGGGCACGTGGCAGGTATAGGAGAGCTCCATGTCACTTCTAGGTGACATCATCATGACTCACTACTTCGGATCTTCGAGGATTTATAACTTCAAGCTTCATGAGTGCTATCTTTAGCACACACTCATTCTCCCGAACGTCGGAATCCTGAACAACCAATCTGTTGACACGTGTCCCCCTTAATGGACGGTGTGAATTAGCTCTGGACTTCGGAGCTCTGGGAGCTCTTTGTCCTTCATACCATGCTGCAAATTCCACCCTTAGCTTGATCCAATGGTTTTGGTCCAACTTCTGCCCAATCCAACGGTCAAGCTCTTCTCCCCAGATATACAGTGTAGATCAAATTTGGGGACTTCTGGGCTTCGGCCTCTTCCCCTCTATAACACATACTTCGCTGAAGTCCCAAAATTTTAAGGACTTGTAGATTAACCTTCTTGCACTTTTCTCCATATCTGACAGTCGTGAATTTTCCTCCTTCTCCTGAACATATTCCAACGACCCACAATAATTTGTGGCCCTTTATCACGTCTATCATGGTTTTATACTACCACTACACCTCTTGAGCTCCGTAACATGGCCAAGGTAACCTCTTGCACCATTTCCCTCTGAAACCTTGGTTCTAATGACTACTTATCTGGCCCATCCAGGATCAGTGCTTGAAACTTGGCTCTGATACCAATTTGTAACATTCCCAACCACCAATAGGTCATGCAACGTCACTACCGGACGTCTCTCTATCCTCTGATACCAATTTGTAATGTCCCCAACCACCAACAGGTTGGGCAACATCACTATCAGACATCTCTCTATGCTCTGATACCAATTTGTTTTAACACCCCCAACCACTCAGGCCGGGCCATGCTATCTTGTAGAAATAACAATTATCATCTAGCTATAATTAAAACCATAGACAAAAAACATATTATTCTAATACAAAGACTGTTGTAGAAACAACATTAAAAGCATACATGCAGTAATTCAGACAAAACCATAGATGTAACAACATATATAAATACAAAGCATGTGAATGAGTAGGGAATGAATATTCATCTTTTAATTGAGTTCCACCAACTGCGTGCAGACCTTCCACGAACCTCCCAGCCTTAGACCACACTATTCATCATGCTCAACAGTGGGTCACCCCTAAGATGGGACTAATATCTAGCCAAGGCAAGGGAATCCTAGACTAGTTTGAGGTTATAGGAAACTGTACATTGCAACTGGAAGGTTTCTCTCCAGGAGCCTTATTATGCCCACTACTTACGGACTCTCATTCCCCACATGCCTGTTCCACCCCAGGAATATGCACCTTCACTATTCCACAGTCCATCGGCTTATCTACTTCCCCTTTCAGGGTCTCTATAACAAGATAGATCAATAATTCTCAGAGATCCATAGTTGGTGATGGACTCTCTCTAGGAGAACATCACTTCCCAACAAGCTCTCTCACCTAGAGAGATATCCTCACAGGTTTGACAACCTTCCTCTTCAAGAATAGTCTTGAAAACCTTCTTCTTCAACCACGGGCTTGACAACCCTCTTCTTCAACCATAGGTATGACAACCCACTTCTTCAACCAGCTTGAACTCAGTTTCCAGCCAGGTGAGGACAACAACAAAGATCGATATAACTCAGGGAATGGTAACAACCACAATTCGGTAAGGAATAACACAGTTTTGGTAAGTACAAATATGTTGGATTCACAAGAAAACACAGATCAACTTCACGGGTTACTGGTTTCAGAGATGCGTGAAATATGCATAGCTCCACAATGGAGGCCAAGCGAGTTAGGCAAGGGATGGGATAATGGGAGATAACCCCCCAAATGAACTATCTCTCTAGCTTTAAATTCATGAGCTTAGGTCCACACCTATCTTCCTAGAGCTGCATGCACTCCATTTAGCATTCGTTTTGCTTGCCAAGGAACTTAGGATAACTAGGTTTATTTTTCCCCACTTTAATATTTTCATTTTGAGGAATATATTATAATATTCCCTTGGATTAATCCCTCTATATTATCCCCTCTTTCCTAGCTTCTCAATCCCATCCCTTTCCCTACCTAGTGGAGCTTCACCCCCCATCACTCTTTCTTCATGGTCGGTCTACATGTAGCGATGTATAATTTTTATTAATAATTTGCATAATTACATATACAAAAATCAGGTTTATTGGCCTTAGCATCCAGGTTCTTCAGCCTATAACACATAAGCCTACCAACTTATCAACACTTGGATTACCAGCCTACAAACATCAGTACATTTCACAGGGGCTCAACCTGGAGTATTACATTTCTGTAGCCTTTATTTCAGTGGGAATATTGTTGTACATTTTATTAAATCTTTTAGAGAAGTCTGAAACAGATTCCCCCTCTTTCCTCTTAAGTGACCCAAATTCTGTAATGTAATAAAAAAAATCTTTTTTATCCCCCTAATACCTCAAGTATGAATCATCCATAGCTTCAATCCCAGGAATAGATCTATGATTCAATCTCCTAAGCCATTTCCTAGCGTCACCATCAAGGTTCTGTACAAAAACTCTCATCCACGCATCTTCATTTCCAATGTTAAGATTATCTGCATAACTATAAAAAGATGAAAGGCGTTCTTTTGCAATTATGTCTTCCTCCCCTATGAACTTGGGCATGTACTTAAGGTAGTCTCCAACTGGGAGAGAATTCATAGGTTGAGGTAAAACAAGAAGGGGATATCTAGCAACCACTATGGCATCCATCCTATTTCTAGGAATATTAGCACCTACCATTGGGATGTGAACTGTAGAAGAACAAGGGGGAGATGGAGTTTGGACATGTAGGATTGCAATTGTGTTGCTAGGGGGAATGGGTTGAGTGTTGGAGGATAATGGTATAGGCTTCAAAGGAAAATAAGTTCCCCCCTCTTTAGTTACAACAACTTTGATAGGAGGAGGAGTAGGAAAACCCAAAGTGGGAAAATCCTCTAAGCTCCTGGGTCTGAACCAGTTTACAATATCAGGGGGGAACGAGGGTTTCAAAAATTTCTCCTTCCAAACGAAGACTAGAAGGGGGAAGTTCAATAGGAAATATTCTAAAATCTAAATTTATGGAAACTCTAGAAGATGGTATAAAAGGAGAATTAGATACAACTACTGGAGTTTTAAAAGAAGAATCATGTAAATTACCAAAATCACCTGGTACAACAGTTGAGAGTCCTTCTTGAGAGTTATTTCCTTTCTTGATAATATTCTTTGGGCTAGCTTTAGGTGGTGCCAAAGGTAGCTATGGAGTAGACCTAGTGTGTTTGTCTTTGGGAGCTACAACTGAAACAATGGAGTCGCCGGGTGCAAGATGCAATATTCAAGGTACTGATCTCTAATGCACCACGAGAATCAGTGTTTCTTTGTTGTTCAAACCCAGGGAAAAGTATTCAAATCTCTCCCCAACAAAGGCACCAAGAATTTTAGCACTGAGAGTCACCCTCATCTTGTAGGAAGATAAGACCAGTACCCATCAAAATGTTTGTGGAGGATGGTTTATGAGTGGAGGTCAAATGAACAAAGCTCATCATAAGAATGTTTAAACATAGAAAATTGGGCTAGTAATGCATAAGCAAATGAGGTCCTCATTAACTTCAGTTAGTGGTTTAAGATTAAAGGTGATAAGGAGGAAGACTTAGTGAGTGTTAGAAAAACAAGACCACAGAGTAATAAAATAAAACAAATATAGAAACAAACACAGAAGATACACAATACAATAGAGACACAGATTTATGTGGTTCACCCAGTGTGGGCTACGTCCACCAGAGAAATTTCCAGGTCCTTCCTTTATTATTATCCATCAAATGAAGGGATACAACCTACATCAAAACCTATTGTAACTTCCTCTTCTTTCTCTCACATTCTCCTCTCTCATAATACAATACTCACCATAATGCATAGCCACACTACATTTCCCTCATAACAGACGGTTGCCTTATAGGGAAAAAAACCCTAACATAATTTCTACCATTAGATATGTGACCTTATAATGAATGGTTCAGATTTACAATGAAATTACAATATACATTTACAAGGCAATTTTTCCTTCGGGGGGTCGCTTGCCCCCGGACCCCATAGAGGGGGTACCCCCATGTGGAAGAGTGTACATATTTATGGGGTGTAAAGTCTTCATGGGTTATAAACATGGTTGAAAGAAAGGACCTCTGAATCAAGAAGATAATCAGGCTCCACAACCAACAATCTCCCACTTTGAGACTGATCTCAACAACTCCACTGTTGTTGTATATGCTGGAATATGAACCTTATTGGACCTAGAAAATTTCTCATCTTCATATTCATTCTTGAAGACCACCTGAAACTAAGCAGGAACTCATTTTCTCTTTGGTTACTCCCTTTGTTAACATGTCTGCAGGATTTTGGCTAGTGTGTATCTTTTCCAACTTCAAATGTCCATCTTCCAAGGAGAATCATATGAAGTGGCACCTCAACTGTATATGCTTAGTCTTCAAATGGAAGGTTGAATTCTTTGCAAGATGAATTTCACTCTCACTATCATAGTACAACCTGCTATTCTCCTGCTTCTTTCCCAATTCCTCCACAAACCTTTGTAACCAAATCATCTCTTTACTAGCCTCTGTAGCAACAACATACTCTACATCTGTTGTTGAAAGTGGAACAACCTTTTGTAGTTTTGAAATCCAACTTACTATTGTTCCACCTATAGTAAAAGCATACCCTGTGGTGCTCCTCCTGTTGTCTTTATCACCTACCATATATGAATCAACATATCCCTGTAGAAAAGTGTCTGAACCTCCAGAACATAATGCATGAGTAGTGGTACCTCTCAAATACTTGAGAATCCACTTTACTGCCTCCCAATGTTCTTTACCTGGATTACTCATATACCTACTCACAACTCCCACTGCATGTGCAATATCTCGTCTTGTGCAAACCATTGCATACATCAAGCTGCCAACTGTTGATGAATAAGGGACCATGGGCATGTATTCTATCTCCTCCTATGTCTTGGGACACATTTCCATAGTTAATTTGAAATGGTTGGCCAAAGGTGTAATAATTATTTTTGCATTCTTCATTCTAAACCTCTCCAACACCTTCTTTGTGTACTCACCCTGAGACAATGTCAATTTGTGATTTTTTCTATCTCTTGTTATTCTCATGCCAAGGATTTTCTTTGCAGCACCCAAATCCTTCATTGCAAATGAATTGGCTAATTTCTTCTTGAGCATATTTATATCCTGCATATTAGACCCTGCAACAAGCATGTCATCTACATACAATAACAAGATAATATTGCTTCCATTTTCTAGCCTTTTACAATAAGCACAGTGATTAGAATGAAATCTACTATAACATTTTTTTTGTGATAAACCTGTCAAACTTCAAATACCACTTCCTTGGAGCTTGATTTAGGCCATACAATCTCTTCTTCAACCTGCATACCAAATTCTCCTTCCCTTTAACTTCATACCCCTGTGGTTGTTGTATATAAATCTCTTCCTCCAAATCCCCATGGAGAAAAGTTGTTTTTACATTTAACTGTTCAAGATGAAAATCTTCTACTGCCACAAGACTTAAAGTAGTCCTAATTGAAGTCATTTTAACAACAGGAGAACATATTTCATCAAAATCTATACCTTTATTTTGTGCAAACCACTTTACAACAAGTCTAGCCTTGTACCGCTTTTCTCCTCCATCTTCTTCCTTCAACTTGTAAACCCATTTATTCTGCAATGCTCTTTTTCTCGTAGGAAACTAAACCAAGTCCCAAGTCTGGTTATTTTCCAAGGAATCCATTTCCTCTTTCACGCCTTTCTCCCACTTCTTTTTGGTGTCTACCTACATTGCCTCTTCATAACATTCTGGTTCACCAGAATCAGTCAACAATAAATAATACAATGAAGGAGAGTATTGTTCAGGGGGTGTACTTAACCTAGTAGATATTCTAACAACACTTGCAGGTGTTTGAGGTACCTATTTCTCCTATTGTTGTACATTTTGATTTTTAGGTTCCTTTGGAATTTCTTTTTCAGTGATCTCATCAAGCACTGTGTATTCTTGTTTTTCTTCTTCCTGTTTCTTTCCCTACAACTGATCTTTGTACATGACCTTCTCATTGAATATGACATCTCTACTCCTAATGATTTTGTTATTTTCATAATCCCATAATTGATAACCAAAATCATTAACACCGTATCCGATAAAGGTACACTTCTTGGATTTAGACTCAAGCTTTGTTCTATTTTCTTTATCAATATGGACACATGCTTCACAACTGAAAGTTTTCAAAAAAGAATAGTTTACATTTTTTCCTGTCCATTCCTCCTCTGGAATTCTACCATCCAAAGAGCTTGAAGGTCCTCTGTTTATTAATTAAATGATAATATCTACAACATCTACCCAGAACTGTAAGTGGAAAACCAACATGCAATCTCATACTCCTTTCACGCTCCATGATTGTCCTGTTCATCCTTTCTTACACACCATTTTCTTGTGGTTTTCTTGGAACTGTCTTCTCTCTACGAATACCATGGTATGAATAGTAATCATCAAACTCCTTGCTGCAATACTCACCTCCATTATCTAATCTGGGACACTTCAAACTTTTTCCTATCTCATTCTCAACTAAAGCTTTCCATTTCTTAAAAGTATCAAAAACATCAGATTTTTTTCGAATGCAATAAACCCAATGTTTTCTAGTTGCATCATCAATAAAAGTAACATAATAATGAGAGCCACCAAGAGATGATACCTAAGCTGGTCCCCATACATTTGTATGCACAAGCTCTAAACTTTCATTCTTATTTTCTTTTATGACTCTGAGAAATCTGACTCTCTTATGTTATCCATAAACACAATGCTCAAAGAAGTCCAAATTAATTTTTTTAGGATCCGGCAACAAATTTATTTTGTGAAGTATATGCATACCCTTCTCACTCATGTGTCCTAGCCTATGATGCCACAATGTTGTATCCACTCCTGTAGAAGCTAAAGAGATAGAAGAGTCAGTATTACTAGTACGTAAATACAATGTACCTGCCTTCTCTCCTTTTTCTATCACCAATGATCCTTTGATGACCTTCCGCATATGGATACACAACCTTCACTTGCCAACTGCCCTGTTGAAATTGGATTTTTCCTTAAATATGGAACTTGTCTTACCTCTTTCAACAACCATTGGTTTCCATTGCGTTGCTTTATTTTTACCTTTCCCATTCCAACAATTTTGCATGGTGCATCATCACCCAAATGAACCTGTCCAAAATCAGCTTGAACATAATCTAGAAAATGTTTCCTATGGGGTGTGGCATGAAATGAATCCCCTGAATATACTACCCAAGACTTAGAAATATTATCTACAGAAAGAATCAAAGCATCTTGTAACACATCACCTGTTACATTTGCTTCCTGGTTTCTCTCATGTTGTCCATCTCTTTGTTTCTTTGGAGCTCTACAATATTTCTTCAGATGTCCTTTCTTCCCACAATTCCAGCACTCTATCTTTCCAAGTCGGGATTTTGATCTGCCCTTCCTAGAATTCCTGTCGTTCCCTGAGCCCTTTTCTCTATCTTTTTGTCTTCCTCTGTTCTCCATGTTCAACGCATTACCTAATGTCTCACCTATGCTTTTCTGTCGCATTTTCTCACTAAGGATAGCACCAACAATATCATCAAATTTTAAAGTATTTGAACCAGATACATAGTTACTTACATCCATGACCAAGATGTTCCATATTTCTGGCAATGAGAAAAATATTAGAAGAGCCCTAACCTCATCATCAAAGTCCACTTTTACAGAACTTAGTTGATTAGTAACTGTATTAAATTCATTTAAATGATCTGCAACAGACCCACCTTCTGACATCTTCATATTAAATAATCTCTTCATTAGAAATACCTTATTAGATGTCGAGTGTTTTTCATACAGTTTAGCCAACGCCTCCATCAGATCCTTCGTTGTCTTTTTTTTCGAAATATTGAAAGCCACCAATGCTGCCAAGCTCAGTCGTATCGTTCCTAGAGCCTTTCTGTCAAAAATCTCCCATTCTTTTTCCTTCATGGCCATCGACTTCTTTGCTACTCCGCCCAATGGTAGGAATAGATCCTTCTAATATAAATAATAGAAACATAGAAACATCATATTCAAAGCTTCATAGAAACATCATATTCAAACCTTCATTACAATACAACTACAACAACTCATCTGGATCATCCATATACGAGTGTTAAAGCACAACAGGAAACAAGATGGTGAAAGAAACTGAATTCTATTAATGAGAAAGTCTCAGGTGTCATACATAACTAGAGAACAACTCTACTATCAAACTATTACAAAATGGGGAGCTCTGCTCAACCATCAACCACCCTAACATATTCTTTAATTTATGTATTTATACCAAACAATGGACAACCTCTAGGAGCGCAAGTTGGCCATCATATCCAAGGATCTTCATCTATACATATTTATGTCAGACTGTGCGTGTATTCTTTTGTCAGATGCAAGCTTAGATCATAATGGGCCTGCAGGAAAACCATCCATCGTAGTACCTTGAGTTGACAGTTTTTTCTCCATGACCAGACCCCCATCCCTTCTATTTATGAAGTGAGTCGAGGTTTCAACTACCAGCCATGGATCATTAACGGATTTTACCTTGGGATCGGGACAAGGCTTGACAACTAGGGGGAAGCCAGGTGCTGCTATTTGATTCGAGCTAAATGAGCACGTGATTTCGGGGCCGTCGAAAGTGGTTTGGACCCACACTTCTTTTGGGCCCGAAACTCACCACCTTCCTCCACGTGGCTCTCTCATAATACTGTGGTTGAGATTTCATCCCGCTCAAGGATTTTAATGCTCGAGCATGTTGCGGCACCGAAATGAAGCGTGTTCATTGATTTGAATGACCCTATGATCTGAGCACACCTTCTATTTTAACACCCCCACTAAAAATTATCCTCCTTCCAACTATAGCGTTTTTCCAACTGTGCTTAGAGATGGTGCTAAATTTAACTGCATAAGGAATATTTGTTGTTCAAAATTGCACCCACCTATTCGCACATGCTCATGGCCATCACTTGCGCCCCTTGAAAATTTCATGTGATAACACCTCCTATGTTGATCATATCTACGTTTATATTTGTTTTTGATCCTTTGCAACTGCTCCTTTATCTGATTATGAAACTCTTGCATTTCTGCAACAAAGTCTTCAGCTCCAGTGCTTCTGAATTTGCTTTGCTCCAGGTCTCTTAACTATGACACTCATCTTGGATTCATTCCATATACTATCTGAAATGGGCTCCTTCCAATACTTATGTTTAGTGAATCATTGTATGCAAACTTTGATTGTGCCAGAATTTGATCCCACTGACTATGATGTTTAGTGACCAAAATCCTCAGCAAATCTCCTAAACTTTGATTCACCACCTCAGTCTGTCCATCTGTTTTAGGGTGACGTACAGAACTAAAGGATAGTTTTTTTCCCATATTATTCCACAATATCCTCCTGAAATGACCAATAAATTTGGTATCTCTATCTGAGATAATACTCCTGGGCAAGCCATGAAGTCTCACAACTTCCTTGAAAAACAAGTTAGCAACGTGTGTTGCATCACTGGTCTTCTGGCATGGGATAAAGTGTGCCATATTTGAGAATCTTTCAACTACCACAAATATGGAATCACTACCTCTTTGTGTCCTTGGCAATCATAACATGAAATCCATGCTTATTGCAACACAAGGCCTCTCTGGAATAGGCAATTGTTGATACAATCCAGTATTATGTCTCGTCCCCTTTGCATATTGACAAATCTTACATGTCTTCACAAACTTCTTCACCGCTTCCCTCATACCTAGCCAATAGTATGAACTGTTTAGTTGTGCAAATGTTTTGTCATGGCCAAAATGTCCAACTAGACCATAGATGATTTTAGGGGCTGAATTTCGCAAATGGGCTAATTTTCCATGTTTTTCCCCCAAAAAAGATTCGCTAATTTACATTTTTTATAAAAACGATTCTCCCAGATTCCATAGAATAAAATTATTTTACCTATAAATTACCAATATTTGATAGAAGCTATATTAAATCCTTATAAATTTGAATATTTTTACAAAATTATTGCCAAACATTTTACATTTTGCATATTAAGGACTAGTAATATTAGTCCATGTTTCTACATTTTAATATAAATTTCCATCCTTAAAATTATCCCTGGACTAGACCTACACTATGCTTTTCCTTCAACAAATTTTCTCTCTTCGAGCATTTTGGTACAAATTTTCTCTCATTGAGCATTTTGGTACAAATTTTCTCGCATCGAGCGTTTTGGTATGCACAACTGGCACCCTTTAAACAACAACCCATCCTGAATCAGATATTCAACCCAGTGGATTTTTTCTCTGAGCATAGGATTTGCATATGCTTCATATGCTTCCTTGAAATCTGGATCATCACAATACATTTTCTTAAGGTGTTCAAACCCCAAGGTTTTCACTTTAAATTCCCGCAGAATCAAACATCTCCTGCTCAATGCATCAACAACCTTGTTAGCATTACGAGAAATATGTTTAATGAAAAAAGTGAAATTTTGCATAAACTCTATGCATTAGCATGTCTTTGGTTTAATTTCTCATGTCGGGTTATGAATTGCAAAGCTTGATTATCGCTATACAAAACAAAATCCTTTGGTACAAGACAATGTCTCCATTTCTTCAAGGCTTGAATTATTGTGTAAAACTCCTTATCATATGTGGAGTACTTTCTCTCAGTGTGATTCAACTTCTCATTGAAATATGCAATAGGTCTTTTATCTTGGCTTAATACCACTCCAATTGAAACTCCACTCGCATCACATCTCACTTGAACCGTCTTTCCGAAATATGACAAGGCCATAATTAGTTGTTATGTTATCTTCTCCTTCAATATATTGAATCTTTTCTCAACCTATTCTATCCATTTGAAAGACTTATGTCTTTTCTTCACCGTATCTATCATTTATGCACCGATCTCACTGAAATTTCTAATGAACTTCCAATAGAAACTCGCTAATCCATGGAATCTTTTTACCTCAAATATGCTCCTTGGTGACAACCATTCTCTGATTTCTCTCAGCTTCTTAGGATCCATCTTCAATTCATTTGAAGAGATCACAAAACCCAAGTAAATGACTTATGTCTTCATAAAAGAGGATTTCTTTAAATTTATCAACAACTTCTCCTCCCACAACATCCTCATCACTAATGTTAAGTGCCTCAGATGCTCTTCTTTAATTTTACTAAAGACCAATATATCATCCAGATATACAATCACAAACTTTCCAATGAAATATTTTAATACCTCATTCAACAACCTCATAAAAGTACTTGGCACATTTGTTAAGCCAAATGGCATAACAAGCCACTCATACAATCCCTCATTTGTCTTGAAGGATGTTTTCCACTCATCACCTTCTCTCATCCTTATCTGGTGATATCCTCTTTTCAAATCTATCCTTGAAAAATAGTTTGCTCCACTTAGACAATCTATTAAGTCATTCATCCTTGGAAATGGAAATCTGTACCTAATGTTGATTTTGTTTATGGCTCTTGAGTCTGGACACATTCTCCATCCTCCATCCTTCTTTGGACTCAACACAATAGGTATTGCGCAGGGACTCAATCTTTCTCTGACCAAACCTTTGTCTAGCAAATCCTGAACCTGTCTTTTTACCTTCCCATTCTCTTGAGGTGTCAACCTAGACACTGCTTTGCTCGGCAGGCTTTCTCCTCATATCAAGTCAATGTGATGGCTGATACTTCTGATAGGTGGAAATGAGCTTGGAAACTCATCCACTACTATGTCAGCAAAATTATCCAACAGTTCCTAAATTCCCTCAGGTAGATCCTCTGTATAAGTAATTGTAAGGATAACTTTTAGATTCCTCACTACAACAAACTGTGTCTCCTCTTCCTTCTTAAATTCACTCAAGAGTTCCTTCCCACTCATGAGAAGTATGCTCATGTTGGCTTTTTCCTTCACTTTATTTTCCTCAATTGGTAGAAACATGTGTGTCCTACCACTCTTCTCCAAAGTATAGTTATTTCTCCTCGAATCATGAATGACATTCTTGTCATACTTCCATGGTATTCCCAACAAAACATGACATACATCCATGGGAATCACATCACATAAAATTTCATCTCTATATCCTCCTATTTTAAAATTAACAAGGCATTGTTTAGTTACTGTTACCTGATGACCTTTCTGCAACCATGAGAATTTATAAGGCATCAGATGTGCAATTGTCTCCAACTCCAACTTCTCCACCATCTCTATGGATACTAAGTTATCAGTGCTCCCATTATCAATTATCGCCTTGCATACTATGTCCTTAGTCTTGCAAGTTGTCCTAAGAAAATTATTCCTCTGTATTGTCTTTTCATCCTCTGGCTCTAGCTTTAAGAGAACCTTCTTCATCATCAAAGATCTCCCATCCTTTGCTCCTTCTGTTTCAATATTTCACTTCTGTGCTTCTGAAATGTGAGCGTCACCTCCTTCTTTCTTTCTCTCGGGGAATTCCCAAGACATGTGTTAGGTCTTTCTATAGGAAGAACGCCTCATGTCTCCTCCTCTACCTCTTCCTCTTCCTCGAGGAAAAGAGTTTCTACCACCACTCTATCTCCCTTGGGAACTTCCTCCTCTTTCAGAGTGACTATGTGGTTTCTCAGTCTCACCCTTGGGATTTTGTGCCTTGTCATGGGCAATTCCTTTGCCTCTTCTTGGAATTCTTCCTCTTCTTTGTTGACTCTACTTTCTATCCAACGTTTCTTCTACTTCCAAGGCAATATGATAAGCATCCTCCACTATCCTTATTGTCATCATGTTGATTTAGTCCTAGATTTCATATCTCACGACGTTTATATACCTAGCAATTTTTTCCTCATCTCTCTCCCTCTGTCCATCCCCAATGTTCAGCCTATAGAACTCTTCGGTGTACTCTTTCACAATCATTTCTTTATGTCTCAGGTTCTACAATCTCCTAAACAGATTTATCTGATAGTCCTTAGGTGTGAATTTAGCCTTTAACTTGGCTACCATTCTATCCCAATTCTTAATATTTTGTCTTCCTTTGCTTCTTTTGTCAGCCTCAAGTTCATCCCACCACAATGTTGCATGTCCTTTTAACTTGGTGACAACATGTTTCACATTTCTCTCCTCATCGACATCTTCATAGTCAAAATAATTTTCCATTGCTCGTATCGAATCAAGCAATTCTTCGACGTCCAAATTACCTTCATACATTGGGATGTCTATCTTTTCCCTAGCTCCCAACTTGACAACCGCTCTCAACAAGCGTTCTTCTACATCATCCTCTGCTACAACGTCCACAAATTACAATTTTTCATTCTCTACATCACTGATGTATCCAACATCACGGTGCTCTCCTTTGCATTGTTTCCATGGCATCCAATCTTGCTCTGAGTTCTCTCATCTCTCCTTCCATATCTCTATTTGCTACAAGTGGATTACACGTCTCCTAGGAGGCATTGTGTTGATGTATTTGATACCATTGATGATATTAGGATACTCATTTTTCTCCTCTCTCTACAGAAATCAATTCTGTGAGCTCTGATACCACTTGGTGAAACCCCCCTACCCTCCTAGGGATTTTGCGACCTCCCAGTCTTGGATCTTCAGATTCCTTGAATCGAATTGGTTCTTCAGGCCTTCAACAGGCCCTGATCGATTAATACACAGGTCCCTTTGATGTTACCTCAGGTTCGGGTTGCCTGCAACTCTGCTTCCTGGCACTTATGGCAACACCAACCTTGCAAGTGCTAGCCCTGAGATAAACTCTTTATCCTATGTGACCATGGGCTGTGACCGTAGGTCAACTCTTCATAAATTTGGGCTTCAGAAATATTGTGGGCTCTGTCTTCGGTTCCTTCCAAAACACTTTCCTCTGAATTCATGAATCTTTGTCACATCTCTTCCTGGATCCGAAGGTCCAACTGTACTTCGGGTTTCGCGACTGCATGAAATTTCACTTTCTACACACACAATTTCTCTGGACCTCTATCCCCCAGATTTTCTAATCCACTACCACGTGTCCCCCTCATAGGAAATGGAAAGGATTAGTTTGTGACTTCGTGACTTCGATGATCCTTCTTCTCAACACTTTAAACACTATGAACTCTGAAGTGTCGAAATCATTGACAATTAACCTTCATGCAAATTTCATAGATCTGATGGTCTGGAATGATCCTGTTGCCTCCTGGGTGGATCTTTCTCATTGATTTTGGGAAACCTTGGAGGACTCCTCCATTTGAATATTTTTCGCCACTCTTCCTCCTGGGCTTCATTCTTTCTTGAACTTTTTTCCTCCTTTGAGTGATTTCTTCAACACTTAGTCGAAATTAATCCTGTGTCTGCCTTGCAACAGGTCCTCCTTCACCACTTCACTTCTTTGTGGGTGAATTTCACTACTCCTCTTGAGATTATGAGTTAGAAGACTCTATTACACACTCCTTGCAGACAATGTACACACTTGTACACAAAGCTCCAAGTTATCTTCCTTGTACTTGCTTCTTCCCTATACTCTAAACTTCTTAGACAAATTATAGATACTTAGCCAAGTGTCGACTCTACGCACGCCTTGCGAAAAACTTCCTTCAATCCTGACTCTCGAAGGATTACTATGCACTCATTGCAACAATTATTCAAGGCTCAAATGTCTCTCCTGAACAATATGAATCTGAGCGCAGTGTCTACTTATGAACCCCTTCAAGTTATCTCTATTAAACCTCTAAGTCAAACTAGACTCTATCAACGCACTCCTTGCAGACACTTATGCACTCCTCGCATACACAGGTTTCACATTATCTCTTCTGAGCTTTGAGTCAAAACATACTCTGTCAATGCACACCTTGCAGACACTTATGCACTCCTTGCACTCACTCGTAGAAGATTAACAATTGAAACTTATCTAAATCCTCATAGATTCATACATTCAACTATGAAAATGAATTCATAACATAAGAACAAGGAATAACAAAGAATTGAAACTAGAAATAAGCCTACCATTCATTCATTCAGATAGACATAACAACACCAACATTTGGGACAATGCTCCTCTGTTATATTCATTGAAATTCTATATGTACATGGGTTCACACAATACTCTGATAGGCTTCAATAACAACTATCAACAGCTATCACAATAACTTTAGCAGCCTCTTCTGGGCAACAATAAAAATCTTTATAAAAGAGGGTTGTTCGAGATTTTCCCTCCAATTACTTTGGATCTATCCTATCGAAATAAAATCTACCAACTACTAAGGATTTACTACAATAAATGTTTGTGACATACAAATAAGATTAAATACATTGAATTTGTACTACACATAGCTTCATTAAAAGAAATACATCCTCTAATGATCTCAAGCAATCATCCAGCTCCAAAACATTAAATATGTTCTTTAATTACAATCCTTTCAAGAGATTTACGTGATATGCCACTTCAAAATTTAAAATTCACTTTAAAATGTATGCTAGGCACTTAGATGTCTTCCATTTGTGCTTTGTTGGAGATGCTCCTGCAGCAGGTGGGATAAAATCTATAATTAAGTGTCTTGCAAATGGAAATGATTCTTCCCTATACTCTAAACTTCTCAGACAAATTCTGGATACTTAGCCAAGTGTCGACTCTACGCATGCCTTGCGAAAAACTTCCTTCAATCCTGACTCTTGAAGGATGACTGTGCACTCCTTGCAACAATTATTCAAGGCTCAAATGTCTCTCCTGAACAATATGAATCTGAGCGCAGTGTCTACCTATGCACCCCTTCAAGTTATCTCTATTAAACCTCTAAGTCAAACTAGACTCTGTCAACGCACTCCTTGCAGACACTTATGCACTACTCACATACACAGGTTTCACATTATCTCCTCTGAGATTTGAGTCGAAATAGACTCTGTCAATGCACACCTTGTAGACACTTATGCACTCCTTGCACTCGCTCGTAGAATATTAACAATTGAAACTTATATAAATCCTCACAGATTCATACATTCAACTATGGAAATGAATTCATAACATAAGAACAAGGAATAACAAAGAATTGAAACTAGCAATAAGCCTACCATTCATTCATTCAGATAGACATAACAACACCAACATTTGGGACATTTCTCCTCTGTTATATTCATTGAAATTCTATATGTACTTGGGTTCACACAATACTCTGATAAGCTTCAATCACAACTATCAACAACTATCACAATAACTTGAGCAACCTCTTCTGGGCAACAATAAAAATATTTATACAAGAGGGTTGTTCGAGATTTTCAATCCAACTACTCTGGATCTATCCTATCGAAATAAAATCTACCAACTACTAAGGATTTGCTACAATAAATGTTTGTGACATACATATAAGATTAAATACATTGAATCTGTACTACACATAGCTTCATTAAAAGAAATACATCCTCCAATGATCTCAAGCGATCATCCATCTCCAAAACATTAAATATGTTCTTTAATTACAATCCTTTCAAGAGATTTACGTGATATGCCACTTCAAAATTTAAAATTCACTTTAAAATGTGTGCTAGGTTCTAAGATGTCTTCCATTCGTGCTTTGTTGGAGATGCTCCTGCAGCAGGTGAGATAAAATCTAGGATTAAGTGTCTTGCAAATGGAAATGCTAAAAACATTGAAAGATAGAAAAATGAGGTTTTATAAGTTGGTTGTATGATCCTTGTGTCTCATATAAAACATATTTTTAATCACTTTGTGAAGAGAACCTAAACCAAGAATATGTGTCAAACTTTCTATTCATTTTTTACAATGAAAATTGTAAATTCCTAGGGTTTTAAAATTAAATGCATGAAAATTGACGTCCACCTTGAGAATTTCAATTTATAGTAAGGAGATAATCACCAATCATTTTTTTACATTTTCACTCATAATTTTTTTTAATTATTACCTTTTAATAAATTATATTTGTTTTTCTTCATAATGGATGGATGCCATGCATATACTACAAATTTTTGTAGTGTTAAATATTTATTTTGGTTAATATTTTTTGAAGTATATAAGTGGGATATAATTGGGAGGGGAGGATGTTCTGGTAAAATTATTCATACTCTCTCTACCATCCTTTTTGCAAGATTGGTTTAAAGATTGTTGCAAAGATAGGGGTATATGATCTTTTGTACACCTCATTAGTAGGTTTATTGACTTTGTCAAACCACATTGCCAAACGTATGAAGATGCCCTTCAAAATATCACAATGGACTTAGAGGACGAAGGATTCACCACTAATATTGTAGAATATCTCAACGATGTATATCATGCTCAATACCAAGAACCTTATGATATGAAAGAATATATTATCAAGGAAATTGTCAACCCCTTGAAGAAGAGCATGATTTCTCCCGTGATTCGATAGAATGCAGCAAAACTAGAGAAGTGAATTATGAGGATGAAGAATTGGTAATCGCTCCTCCATCTGACAAATCTCTCCAAGATCTTATCTCTCCTGCACAACATGAAGAGAATGAGGTGACTCATTTTCCTTTCCAATTTTTTGATGATACCTTATTCTATGATTCTGACAATGAAGAAGAAATGGAACCCCTAGACAAGCTAGAATATGTAGAGGCAAGTATTCCATTTGATGAAGATATGAAAATACTTGAAGCTCCTACACAGGTAGAAGTAAGAAAGGCGAGTTACTTCCCTTTCCAAATGTTTCATGATTCTCTATCTTATGATGTGGAAAGTGAAGAAGTGATGGATGTTCTAACCTTTTCATGTTATGATGAAGATGATGACTTTGTTGATAATATTGATGAATTCATACATGTCAGGAAGTGAAAATGGGATGTGATTGGATATGATGGGGATCCCATTTATGAAATTGAGGGTCGTTTTCAAAATTTTCCTTTACCTTTACCACCTGAATTTACTAATAAACTTGACAATTGGAAACAAGGAGATGGTGTGATTACAAACCTATTTTAGACACCCAAGGATGACCTGGTTCTATATTCTTCTAATGACTTTTGGTCATACCTTGAAGATTTTGATGATTATTCCTTTGAGCACTTGGATTTATCCCATGAATAATATTATCAGCCACCGTTGTGCTCAGATATTGATATGATTAAGGACATCGTTTTCCCAAAGAAGGGTGTTTGTGATAATATTATCCATCCACCTTCGATTACTTTATCTTACTGTGACATTAAATGTGTAGTTGGGAAGTATGTCTTTTGTATTAAGTTTCCTATGAGGAAAACCCTAGAGTTCAAGGGTAGGTTGAATACCTCAAGAAGAATCCCATCATCTTACTCTTTCAACCTTCCCTTAATAGTTTGTTAGTCATCTTCTAGGTCCTTTCCAATCCTTTCCCATGCTTCAGATTGTGAAGACATCCAAGGTAGTCAACTTTCAGACCCTTTGAGTTGGTCTTTTGAACCTTTGAATTTTCACGATCCCTTCTTGAAATGGATTGAGCAATTTCCTGAGAGAATGATTTGGCACCACTTTTTCCCTCCCACCCACCTCCATGAGCTAGACCTTACAATTTCCAATGATACAATACATTTTCTAACTCATGTTATTTTTGTGCTTGACTTTTCACTACTTTGGTTTATGATGAAGCACAAAGGAAGGTATGGGGAGACATTTCTAGGATGTTTTCACTGGATATTTGGCTACTCCTAGCATTCAGCCAACATGTAAGTAGAGGTAAGTAGGTAGGCATTTTCATTCATTGTATATACCATTTTCATTTCATGCTAGAATAGTTTGTATTTCCATTTGTATATATGCTTTCTTTCATTTTTTGTATTATATATATATATATATATATATATATATATATATGATCTGGGGGTGATATCACCACCCCAAATGATCACTAATAGTCTTTTGTTGAGATCAAGCAGGTCACAAGTTATGGCAAAGATGATGAGGTTCTCATGCGCTCTATGGTGAGCACATGTCCCTGAGTTGGAGTCAAATGTTATCCCCTTTCCTAGGGATAACTAAGGAGATTATGTATCGAGGCCCATAGTTCCTAGACATGGAGTATCAAGAGACAAATTGACTTGATCATGGCCCTAGAGGGCCTATCCTTTTCTTCTTCAGTGCCTCCACTTTTTCAGCAATGTCAGGAGCCATCACATCAGCCTGTTCCTGCAACAGAAATGGGTCTTGCTCCATGAGGTAATGAGTCCGGGTATGATGGTATGTGTCACTCTGACTCTCAAAACATTTGAATATGTGCATTTAATTAATTTTTCTTCTAATGTGTGCTTGGAATTTATGCCTTTCCACTTGAACACACCTAGGGGGAATGACAGGTTTCCCTAGTAAGTTGGTACCCATAGGGTTTGATTTTCCATTGGGGGGATTCATGAAAGGTCATGATCCGTTCCCACCATACTTACCACTTTCCAAATTTTTCCCGCTCATCCATCCCATACACTGGTTCAGGCATTAGGATGGGAAAATATCAAAGGGTTGTACCTTACCTTGTGGAAAGAAGGGACTAAAGGCCCATATGGTAAAAGTAGCTAGAAAAAGATAAAATCCAAAAGGATGAAACCTTGAGATGCTTCTCCTAGGGATCCCCAAGAAATAAATAAGAGGATTCTCAACAAGAAACAAAGTTATCCATAAAAATAATAAATCAAGACCTAATTAGAGGATAGGGGGTCTCATCATGAGCTAGCCTATCAGGTCCATGTGCATGTATCGGTATGAAACTACCATTCAACTGGTCACCATGCTAGGGTAGTGGCTCTTGGTGGATTATCCAAGAGAAAGTGGGTCTCATCACGAGAAAAAATTCTCATTTCCATGAAATGCTTGTCAGTAACATTGTCACCATTGGTCACCATGCCAGGGAAATGTCCCCAAACTAGTATCTTAAAAGAAAAATCAATAAAGAATAAAATATAAAAGGCATGAATGGGCTTGGAAACATTTTCATCCATGAAAAGGTCCAACTCACCCTCTTTAGAGGCACCACCAGGTAAGCCATGCATTTTCTTGCTATCACTGCACCCATTTCCCAGACATCCCCTACCACCTCATCCACTCACATGGCCTAGATTTGACTTCACATGGGAACATACCATGTATAATGAGCATTATCCCAATAGGACATCCTATCGTCCCCTCCAAACTTATCTTGTAGAATAGCATAACATCTTTGAGCACTTGTCCAGGTAAAAGAGGTTTCATGCACATGTTTAAATAACTTGATGATTAGATGTGATTGACATTGCTATGATCCCCGTGACTTATGAGCCCATGGAGGGCATATTTTTTGATGTTACAGGGCCTCACCCTATGGACATATACATATGGAGAGATTATTAGTTCGAACCTCCATAGGGATAAAATCCCACCAGATGGATGTTGTGACCCTAGCTAGGGGCAAAGACAGATCATGGGTTTTCACTAGAGAGAGAGCAGTACATTCCACTAGGGACATCCTGGCATGCCTGGACCCAGGGGGGTCTTTCCATTTTCACCATTATTTAGGCCTTGGAAGGCCGATGATGTCGCCAGGGTCACCCATGATGTCACCCAACATTTTGGATACTTTGGAGGCAATTATGTGCCAAGTAGCACATGTGGTAGGATCCTGAGGCCCAAGGAGACCTAGTGTTTTGCTCCAGGAAACCAATGTTTCCCTAAAAGGGCCTAACGTCACCCTAAAAGGGCATGATTTCATCTTTACAACTTTATTTAGGGTTTTATTATGAAATTTAATGTTAAAACTGGATATTATGTGTAACTGTCCATGTCGGCCTTTTTGACCTAATTGTGGTCATTGTAATTGTATAAATAAGGGGGGAAACGCTCTTATTTTTCATCATATTTTCACTCACACTTAGTGAGGTCTGAAATTTTCACCATACTTAGGGTTTATTGGCTCAAATTTTAGGCACACGTGTTGAAGGAGGCTAATTTTGGACTATTTTGGCAATTTTCTTGGTGGAAGTGTTCAACTAGGGTTTTTGCTTGATGATTCTTGATGAATGTAAGTAAGATTTTTGAAATTCTTATTAATTGAATGGTTATGGTTATATTTATCTTTCAATTACATTAATATTATGAAATTTCTAGTTTAAAAGCCTAGGATTCCAAGCACATGTTATTGTCCTTGCTTTAAGAGCTTTTACCTACTAGAGTTTTGACAAGAAGACGATTTTTCTTGAAGCTTTTGCTAGAGGCCTTGTCATTGCAACACCCTAGCATGTTTTATTCATCCAATCCATCATTTTCTTCATATTTGAACTAAATAAGGAGTAAAACTACTAAGGCCTAGGGTTACCTACACCTTAGTAGCTATTTCCCCCTAGGGTTTGGTAGTTGAAGCCTTGGGTTACCAACACTTCAACTATTAATCTCTCTTGTCTTTGGATCTCCTACTATCATCCTTTTCCTTCAACATTTGATGCCACCTAATAGAATCCATTTTCCCTAAAGGCATTAATCTAACACTTCCTATTGAGTTATTGACCAAAACAACTATCAAAACCTACACCTTAAGCCTTCTTCTAACCACTTCTAACATTAGATTAGCCTAACCTACTAACTTTGTTGTTGTTGTTACTAAAGTAAGATACAACCACATTTTGCAGCATTAAAAGCATCTAAAAGCAATTGAAAAAGTTGATTAATGCATTGATGTACTTGCTTCAGACAAATGCTAGTACTATGATGTTGATGATTGATTATTCTTGGTCATTTTGAAGATGTTTAAAAAACTTATTGTGAATTTATTGTCTTATAAATATTGCTACTATAATTTTTTGTTTACTTCACCATTATATCAACCATTACTTTTATTGATAAAGTTGGTGGTTTTATGAAGTAATAACAAGAAGTTGTACTTGCAAAAGACATATTTTCTTGTTGCTTTTTTTCCGAGAACGTACATCTTGATATTTCATTACTTCACTGGTTAAAATCCTGGGAATTTCTAATTAGTGGTGACTTGTTCGAGGGGGCCCTTTAATAGACATCTTAACCTTGCCTTCTCAAAACTCCAAGTCACCGGGGACGTATCCCCTGGGCCATCAACCCTAAATAGAAAGAGGCATCCTATTGAGGTGACAGTGATAGGATAACCTCAAGTTACACCAATTTTATCTCCATTGACCTTTCCTTTAATCAAAGTACAATTTTCACAATAAAAATTCCTAGAATCCTTCATCTATTTTTATTTTTGTCACCAGACTGATGTTTTTTGCTTAATCAAAAAATAATATGTGTCCTAAATAAGGATCTTATTTTGTGTCAATGGAAAATCCTCAAAACACAGACCTTGAAAATTCTAACCCTCAAAATCTTGAACCCACAAATGAAAACCAAAACCCTCCAATCTGAGACACATAAATGGAAAACCAAAATCCTGAAGATCCTAACTTGTTTCAAGGTCATAATATTGAGATATTGGTAAAAACGATAACTATGAGATGCCTAAGTGCCATGTTCAGAGAGAGAAGCCATTTATATCACCTTCTTGGGAAAACACTTGGATCTATCATTGACATGATTCCTAATGTCCAAGGAGCCTTATATAACATTACTTATTATAGAGAGATGAAAATGAGTGTTTATGAAGATGGGTTTAGTTATCAAGACATGAAAAAATAAAAAAATAATGTAAAGACATAACATTTCATCTTTTTTGAGACCCAAGCATCGACTTGATTCATGATTCTAACAAACCACATGTTTCCATCAATTTTTGCATAGAAATGAATATCATGGCTAATTGGATGGATCAATTGTAGATGGTGTTTGATAAAAATTCTCACAAGATAGGGACATGCCATTGTACTTCCTTATAAAAGTGTATGATTATCCTAGGAAAACATGTCAACTATTTTAATATTTTAGAGTTCTAGGAGGTTGGAGGAGGGATTCCAGAACATATAAATAATGGCAGGACTAATAAAAACCATGTACATAGCCCCCCCACCCCTCAAATCCTCCTTATTTATATTCTCTTGCAAGTCTAAGCATGCTTGAGAAAACATGACTAATTGTTAAAATTATCATAGACATTGGCTTGCCATGGCACATTTGTTGAGAGTCATGTAGTTGAGGGAACTTCTAGGCAAAAGTCATATGTTAATTCTCATGGTAGGGAGGAGTCACCTAGTGTTTCTCATGGTAGAGAGGCATTTTTTGGTGCCACAAAAACTAGGAATCCATTCAAAAATGCATATACTATGGCTACAAAGCATCATTCATTAGACCCGCATCCATATA
>ML797167.1:336754-395433 GCA_009831015.1 Picea engelmannii
ACCCGGTGCACACGACACAAAGAGTGCTACTAGAGGGATCGTTAGATGCAGTTGTCATATCTGACGTGCCCACACACCAACATGCAAAGAATATAACACATACCCAACATTCTCCCACTTGTTGTTTTCTTTGCATCCAAGGGTCCAAGGTATTATATAGTCAACAATCCAGGGCAACAATGCCCGTTGTTACTCTACACCAAGAGAACTTTTCTATGCTCACAGACTTTGTCAATGAATCTGCAACATTCTTCAAAGTGTGAACCTTTTCCAGCAACACCTTCTTTTCCTCAACCATGTCTCTCACAAAGTGATATTGAACATCAATATGCTTTGTCTTCGAATGATAAGCTGGGTTCTTTTCCAGGAAGATTGCACTCTGACTTTCACAATCTAATCTCACTACTTCTTGTACCAACCCAATACCTGAACACAGTAACCATATTGCTTCCTTGCTTGCATGAGTGGTTGCCTTGTATTCAACTTTTGTAGTTGAGAGTGCCACTATAGCCCGCATTTTTCTCATCCAACTGATTTCTCCTCCAAATATGTTAAACACATACCCACTTGTAGATATTCTGTGATCTAGATCTCTAGCCCAGTTTGCATCAACAAAGCCATGTATTTCCAGCACTTTGTCCAATCCTGGTCTTCCTTGGTAGCACAATCCATAATGGGTAGTGCCACGAAGATACTTGAAGACCCTCTTTACTATTGTCCAGTGCTCCTTCCCTTTTTTGACATATACCTGTTCAAAACTCCCACTGCATGTGCAATGTCTAGTCTAGTATAGACCATTGCATACATCAAACTTCCAACTGCACTGGCATAAAAAACATGGGACATGTCCTCTTCTTCTTCCTGTGTCTTGGGACACTGATATGCAGATAAATTTACACCTATAAGAATAGGAACCTTGATCAGTTTACTTCCATGCATATTAAACCTCTGTAATATTTTCTCAACATATTTTCTCTGATTCAACTAGAGTTTCATGTTAGCACGATCTCTTTTAATCTCCATTCCTAGAATGAAGTTAGTAGCACCGAGATCCTTCATGTCAAATTTGGAGGATAGCTGTGATTTCACCTCCTTGATAACATCCATGTTATTTCCTACCAACAACATGTTATCGACATACAACACTACATAAATGAATTGATTACTAGCCTTCTTGGAATATACACAGTGATCAGCCCTGCTTCTAACAAATCCCAATCCAAGGATGTATGTGTCAAACTTTTTGTACCACATCCTAGGTGATTGCTTCATACCATATAGTGACTTCTTTAGCTTACAAACCAGCTCTTTCTTTCCCTTCATTACAAAGCCTTATGGATGATTCATGTAGATTTCTTCTTCCATATCCCCATGTAGGAATGTTGTCTTAACATCCATCTGTTCCACTTCAAGATCAAAAGCAACAACAATAGATAAAATAAATATAATAGAAGTTAACTTAGCAACAGAAGAAAAAATCTCACCAAAGTCAATTCCCTCTACCTGAGAATAACCTTTTGCTACTAATCGAGCTGTGTATTTCTCCACTTTATCTTCTGCATTAAACTTCTTCTTAAACAACCATTTGCTACCAACAGATTTTCGTCTAGCTGGAAACTCAACTATATCCCATGCCTCATTCTTATCCAAGGCATCCATTTCTTCAACCATGGCCTTCTTCCAAAGTTTACTATCCTTTGAATTCATTGTTTCCCTAACAGTTATGGGATCATCATCAGTAATAGATAAAGAAAAACTGGAATGGAAATTAGGTGGACTATACCTTTCTGGTTGCCTTTTATATCTCATTGATCTCCTCAATACTGGGGTATGAGGTTCTTTTTCTTCTTCTTCTTCTTCCTCCTCTTCAGATGATTCAGATTTTGCATCATCCAACTCAAGCTCTATTTTCTTAGGTTCGTCTTGCGTTGGTAGGAATTACTGTTTGGACACATCTTATACCTCTCTGAAAACAACATCTTGACTGTAAAAAATCTTCTTGGTTTTTGGGTTCCAAAGTTTATAACCTTTCACACCATGTTTATAACCAATAAAGATACACTTTTCAGCCTTTTATCTAGCTTACTCCTATTTTCCTTTGGAACATGTACATAAGCATCACAACCAAACACTCTAAGATGCATAAGAGAGGGTTTCTTTCCAGACCATACCTCGTGTGGAGTTTTATCATCCAACACTGATGAAGGTGATCGATTGACCAGGTAACATGCTGTACCCACTGCCTCTGCGTAGAATTCATTTCCTAACTCGGCACCGCTGAGCATGCTCCTTGATTTTTCCATCAATGTCTTATTCATCATTTCTGCAGCTCCATTCTACTGAGGAGTGTATGGAGTAATCTTATTCTTTGCTATACCACACTTCTTACAGAATTCTTCGAATTCATTTCCGTAGAATTCTCCACCATTATCTATTCTCAATACCTTTATTTTCTTCTTTGTCTGATTTTCTACCAGAGCCTTAAACTCTTTAAATTTATCAAATACCTTAGATTTCTATCTAAGAAAATAAATCCATGTGTTCCTTGAAACATAATCTATGAATGAAACATAATACACAGATTTACCTAGGGATGGAATAGGAACAGGTCCAAACACATCACTGTGTATCAACTATAAGATCCCCTTTTCTCTTGTAGCACCAGATGGGAATCTTACTCGATTTTGTTTACCATATATGCAATATTCACAGAAATCAAAATCCAGAGTGAAATTATACATACCTTCAACCATGCCTTTACCAAGTAGTGTTCGAAGGCCCTTTTCTCCAATATTCCCCAGTATTTGATGCCACAACATGGTCTTCTTTTCAGGGATGGTATTGGTCTTGTCTTCTTTATTTGTCTGCTTAAGGACAATAGAACTGTTACACCCATTAATATAAGTGCTTCCCAACAACTTGTACATATTTCCACACCGAACTCCCCTCATCAACACCAGTGTTCCTCGTACCATCTTGCAAGTGTTCTTTCCAAACACAGTATCCACTCTTGCATCATCCATCTTGATTACAGATATTAGGCTCCTGGCTAGTTTTGGAATGTGCATAACCCTAGGGAGAGTTATAATCCTTCCATGTTTTAGCAACAACTTAACCCTTCCACATTCCAATATTTTTGTTGTCGATTCATCTCCTAGGAATACATCACCACAATCGTATTTTTCATATTCAAAGAACCACTCCTTGTGAGGAGTCATATGGTATGACACACCTGAGTCAATTAACCATACATCACAGTTTGCATGTGTACTTGTAAATTCCAAGTAAACATCACCTCCTTCTTCAATGAAGGTTTTCGCCTCTGTGGAATAGGTACTATAAAATCCCTTTGGTTTATCAACCTTCTTAGACTTGCAATCTTTCTTATAATGCCCTTTTATCACACGTCCAACATTTCCTAAAATATTTTCTTGGAGAATTAGATCTACCTGTAGATTTATATCTCCCCCCCGAAGGTTTACTAGGATTCTTGTCTTGGGTACGACCTCTTACAAATAAAGCATTTGTGCTATGACTATCCATGATTTTTCGCCTCATCTCTTCAGATACCAAGGATGAAACTACATCCTTATACTTCAATGTAGATTGAGTGGTACTACCAATTTATACAACCAGATTATCCCAAGAGTCTGGAAAAGAACATAACAAAGTAATACACTTATGTTCTTCCGCAATCATAATATTAAAAGAGACAAGTTGACTTACCAGAGTATTAAAGGCATTTAGATGTTCTGTCACAGAATCTCCATCTTCCATCCTAATATGATACAACTTATTTCAAAGAAACAACTTGTTTACCAGGGACTTTGATTGATACAAATTCCCCAACTTATCCCATATTTCCTTGGCTGTAGATTCTCCCAAGACATTCAACAGAACTGAATCTGCCAGGCAGAGTCGAATAGTAATCCTTGCTCTTCTTTCCAACTTCTCCCAATCTTCCTTCGACATACCAATAGCTGGTGTACTAGTATCTTGTGTACTAGTAGGTTGTGTACCAGTAGCTTGTGTGCTAGTAGACGATGTACCAGTAGGCTGTCTACCATGATCCACAACGATCCATTGTTCTTTGTCTACAAGAAGGTCCTCCGTCTTGAGATTCCATAGCTTAAAGTTTTTACCGTTGAACTTCTCTATATCGATTCTGGATGAGCTCGCCATTGCCCTTTATATAATCAAATCTCCACTGCAAAATCTCCCACTAAACCTAGGTTTATCACAGACCTAAGATAAACGTGATCTATCAAGACCAAGCCAAACCCTTAACAACAAATGCATCCCTCTAAAGCCAAAAACGAGCTATGATACCACATGTAAGTTTTAAACATGTGAAGTAAATCAATGCATATAGATTCTTAAGAAAAACAAAATTTAATCAATGGCTCATACATAGAGTACATAAAGATTTTATACCGAAAACCCTCAACTGGGAAAACCTTTCGTATATTAATTATATAGAATTTCACCATTCACCATACAATATATATACAATTTTTTTAGGTATTCCTTAGATACCAAAACCCTAATCCCTTAATCCGGGATTAATTTACAAAACCGCTAAAAATAGCAAAATTCGCTTAAAATAGAAAAAAATGCTCCAAAAAAAATTTCGGGGTGCTTCCCCGAACATTGTGCATAACCAAAGGGGGCATACTTTCCCCCCCCTGGGACCTCCCTAGGAAATACCCCAGAGCACATGACACAAAGAACGTTACTAGAGGGATTGTTAGATGCAGTTGTCATATATGACGTGCCCACACACACACATGCAAAGAATATAACACATACCCAACACTTGGCAATCCTAACACGAAATCCATGCTTATTGCATCCCAAGGCCTCTCTGGAATAGGCAAGGGTTGATACAACCTAGTATTTTGTCTCTTCCCCTTTTCATACTTGAAAACCTTACATATTTTCACAAACTTCTTCACCTCTGCCCTGTAGGGACCATACTTAATGAAATCCAAAATTAAGTAAAATTAAACATATAATTCCTTTATTTGCACAAATAATTCATTCACCATCATATAAGCATAAACATTCAGCAGAAATTAAAAATTATTCCACAGCATGAAAATAACTTAGCAAATTCATAATTAAAAATACATCCTTCTGATGCTAATTCCTGCTGCTCTGGTTGTCCTTTCCCTGTTGCCTTGTCCAGCCTGATGCACTGACCAAACTCTGCCCAAACCAACTAACCACCCAACCAGCTAGGAGAAAATTGTCTGGCTCCCTAACTCCAGGATACCAAAAGGAATCATGTCCCCCGTGCCCAAAACCCCCAGCAACCCGGTGCCCCCTGCGATGGTTCACCAAAACTGCAGAACCCAACAACAGAACCAGAAAATCCAAACCAGAACTACAGTCTCTCCTCTCCCCTCATTCTTCCTTCCCCCTCTTCTCATGATGCCCTCTTGTAAGACTCTTACCCCGTCATATCTTTCCCTTCACCAACTCTCCTCCCCCTCATTAATTTCCTTATCTCCTCCTTTATTACCTTATTCCCCTTCTTTAATTTCCTTATCTCCTTCTTTATTACCTTATCCCCCTTCTTTAATTTCCTTATTTCCTCCTTTATTACCTTATCCCCCTTCTTTAATTTCCTTATCTCCTTCTTTATTACCTTATCCCCCTTCTTTAATTTTCTTATCTCCTTCTTTATTACCTTATCCCCTTTCTTTAATTTCCTTATCTCCTTAATTTAATGCTTCATCCCCCCCCTGCATATGTAAAGTATTTAATAAAATAAATTAAAGTATTAACCCCTTTAATTCATTACTCAAATAATTAACGAGTCAATTAATTAATTAATTAATCATTGATAGATATGAACAAGTAATTAGTAAGTAAATAATTAATTAATGTTATTAAGAAATAATTATTGTTTAACTAAACATATTAGGACAATCAGATTATCAAATTAATTATAATTAATAATCCCTATGCATCTATTTAACCAGGGTTGTTACATACACCCACCCTTCTGGAAACTTTGTCTTGAAGTTAAGGTATCTCATGGTACAAAGGAAAAGAAACATGGTTCACACATTCATAGCTATTAACCAACACTATTAGTAAGTAAGTCAAGAAAACTCATACATACTAGTGTATATGTACAAGAAATGCATGTGTAGCTAGTACATACAAGTCTCTTGCATGTACTAATAATAAATAACTATCACCCTTTAGTAATTTATGTATGCATCCAATCCAATCAACAAAACTAGTCTTTTATAAAAGACAATAACCAATAAAATGTTTGCGAAATGATTTAATTACAATTATCTAGTTCAACAATTTTATTTAGACAACTGAGGTTTAGTTACGTAAATTATGAATATTCATATATACACATTTTCTTTTAGAAGGGAAAACATTAAATTCCACCATCAGACAGATCTCCATACTTTCTCAACTATTTCTGCTCATCCTTCCTCCCTAACTTACTTTCATATTCATTCCTATCCTTCCTCTGCTGGACTATCTTGGAGTGTCAACTATATTGACCTAACTCCAAATAGAACCCATAAGTGGAAGTGTCACTATCTCGACCAAGCTTCCCCAGCAGGCAACTGACAGTCATCATCAAACATCTTGGGAAGCGTGAGATAACACCGTCCTCCCATGACTTCAGGTTTCAGAGGATACACGGTGGGAAATGCCTCCACCCCTCCTAATCATAACTAGGGTCCACACCCTACAATGGTGGCACTGTGTTGCTGGGAGTTTTTTCATTGTTTATTTTGTTTTGGGCAGTCTCATCACCTGAAATCCTGCACTGGTCCATATATCATAACAATGCATCCAAACTAATATAATTTCACATATATATTTGTACCATAATGTTTCTTGGCCAATGGTCATGACATTCACTTTCATCATTATCATCCCTTGGCTATTTCATAGCCCATAATCTACAGATTAGTCTGTAACACAAAATCATACATTTCTATTCATTATCATCATGTAATTGCATGCAATCATCATTTCAATTCGGTACCCGTGTACCAACAACTTAACATCAAGTTTTCAAGTTAGAAATAGATCTCATAATATCCCATAATTCAATTTCGACACCCATTCATAAAATTATCATTTACCAAATAGATTGCATCATATCCAACATCATCAATAACATTTAAACATTCATAAAATTTACATTCTTAGAATATGTCACATCATATACATCATCATCAATAACATTTAAACATTCGTAAAATTTACATTCACAGCATAGATCGCATTATATTCATCATCATCAATAACATTTAAACATTCATAACAGTTCATATGTCTTAAAAGTTTAAGTGCATCATTTAATAGTTTCACTGTGAAGAAAAAATAATATAAGTAGGCCTCAGGTAATCCTGGTTGTCTAAGTCAAAAGGTGGTGTTACATACACCCAACCTTTGAGAAACATATTCTCAAGGTGGTCAAAAAAAGCGAGGGATAGTCTCATCGTAATGTCTTGGCGTCTTCCCAAGTAGCAAATCCTGGACTATACTTGTCTCGTTGGACCTTAACTTGGTCTACCAAACGGTTCTTGAGTTGTCGAACTCTACGGTCCAATATGCGTAATGGTTCTACTGTGAGAGTTCCCACATTCGATACCTTCAATTCCTTCCAATTTAGTTTATGTGATTCATCAGTAACATAATGACGTAAAATAGATACATGAAATACATTATGAGTTTTATGCAAGTGGGGTGGCAGTACGAGACGATAGGCAATGGGTCCAATTCTCTCTTGGATTCTGAACAGTCCTATAAATCGAGGTGACAACTTTGTCCCCTTCCCGAACTGTATGGTACTCTTATTAGACCTAATACAAATGAAAACCTGGTCTCCCACTTCATAACTTCGGTCGGTCCTGTGTGCATCCTTATAACTTTTCTGCCTATCCTGTGCTTCCTTTAGTCTCTGCCTAATCTGAATCACCTGTTCCTCCATCTCTTGAATCAATTCTGGCCCAACTGTTACTCGATCTTCTAGTCTATCCCAACTCAATGGTGTTCTGCATGGCCTTCCATATAGAGCTTCGTAGGGTGGAATTTCGATGGAGCTATGAAAAATGTTATTGTAGGCAAATTCTACCAAAGGTAGGTACTTCTCCCACTGGGTTTGATTATCCATGACATACATCCTGAGCATGTCTTCCATGACTTGATTTACTCTCTCAGTTTTCCCATCTGTTTCAGGATGATAATCTGTGCTTAAGTTCAATTGAGTCCCCAACACTGAATGCAAACTTGTCCAAAACCTAGAAGTGAATCTGGAGTCCCTATATGAAATGATCTTCTTAGGTATCCCGTGCAAATGTATAACCTCACTTACAAACACACGTGCCACATCAGTGACATCATAAGTGTCTCTAACCGAAATAAAATGAGCACTCTTGGTTAACTTATCCACTATCACAAGAATGACATTGTGTCTATGAGATGTGAGCGGTAACCCCACAACAAAATCCATAGAGATGACTTCCCACTTGGACATAGGAACATCATGTGGTTGTAGGAGGCCTACCGGGTGATGGTGGTCAGCTTTCACTTGTTGACACTCTAGGCATTTGGCGATGAAATGGACTACATCGTGCTTCATGCCTACCTAAAAGAAGAGGTTCCTCATGTCTGCGTACATCTTCTTCACACCCGGATGCACATAATAAAGTGCTCTATGGGCTTCCCTTAGTATGATGCTTCGAATATCCCCATCTTCAGGGATGTACATCCTTCTTCGATATCTTAACAGTCCGTCTGCTTCCAGACTATATCCTTCATACTTTGGATCTAATTTCCTCCCACTCTGGAGGTTTGAAGTAACTTTTAAATACCAACTGTCTCCTTGGAGTTGCGTTAACACACGTTCCCTCAGATTGACCTTTAAGGGTACCAAGGAGAAGACATGTGGTCTCCTACTCAAGGCATCTGCGACCACATTTTCCTTCCCCTTGATGTACAAAATACCAAAATCTTACTCACTCATAAACTCACTCCATCGCCTTTGCCCGGAATTCAGATCCTTTTGAGTGAAGAGATGTTTTAAACTTTGATGGTTCGTTTTGAGCTCAAAGTTTCACCCCACAAGATAGTGCCTCCAAAGTTTCAGAGCTAGCATTATAGCTACTAACTCTAAACCATGAGTCACGTATATCTCTTCATGTTTCTTTAACTTCCTTGATGCATAAGCTATCACTCCTCCATACTACATTAGCACGGCCCCCAACCCTTGCCTCAAGGCATCCATCCAGACTGTGAAGTCCTTCTCCATATCTGGTACTCATAGAATTGGTACACTAGTTAGTAACCTCTTAAGCTCGATGAATGCACTATCACATTCTTCCATCCATTCATACCTGACCCCCTTGCAGTGCAAAGTGGTGATGGGTTTCGCTATTTTTTAGAATCCTTCCACAAATCTTCAATAATAACTTGCTAGCCCCATGAAGCTTCTCACCTCATGGGCATTTTTTGGCACTAGCCACTCCATAATGTCCTTTACCTTTTCTGGGTCCATAGAGATTCCTTCACCAGAAATGATATGACCTAAATAGTGGATCTCTTTCTGGAAGAAGGAACATTTCGACAATTTCCCATACAATTTGTTCTCTTTAAAGCAGGACAACACTACTCGTAAGTGTTCCTCATGTTCTCTTTCATTCTTGGAATAGATGAGGATGTCATCTAGGAAGACTTGTAAAAAATGGTCTAAGTATTTCCGGAATACGTCGTTCATGAGGCTCATGAATACTATTGTCGCATTGGTCAATCCAAAAGGTACTACGACAAACTCGTAATGTCCAAACCGTGTTTGAAAGGCACTTTTTGGGATATCGCCTTCCTTAATCCTTAACTGATGATACCCTGATCGCAAATCGATCTTTGAGAATACCTCTGCTCCTTTCATATGATCAAAGAGGTCATCTATTCGTGGCATTGGGTACCTATTTTTCATTGTAGCATGATTCAAGTCCCTGTAGTCTATACACAGTCATAAGGATCCATCCTTCTTCTTTACAAAAATTACTGGTGCACCCCAAGGTGAGACACCGGGCCTTATTAGCCCTAAGTCTAACAACTCCTTCAACTGCATTTGCAACTCACAAAGTTCTAGTGCTGTCATCCAATACGAGGTTTTGGAAATTGGTTCTGCACCAGGTTTTAGCTCAATAGTAAAATCAAGCTCCCTCTCAGGAGGTAACCCTGGTAACTCATTCGAAAAAACATCCTTAAATTCTGACAATACCAGGTACTGATCCAATGAGGGTCCCTTCCTTTCATTCATTGCTTCCACTACATACAGTCGACACCCTTGCCTCAAGCATTGTTTAACCTTCATGGTTGAGATAAAGCGTAATGACACTTTTCTCCATACACCCTGGATCTGTACTGGCCTTCCTTCATCGTCTACACAGAGCACCCTTTTTGTGAAATAATCTACCAAAGCTCGATGAGCTTCTAACCAACCATTCTAATGATTAGGTCATACACCCCGAGAGCAGTGACGTATACCTTCAACCTAGTAGTACACACTCCCAAGTTTACTATACAATTATCAACACTAGGTCCTACCGCTTGTTTTCCCCTCGAAGCCATCTTGACTTGTTTAAAGTCATCGTGCTCGTAGGCTACCAACCCACTCTTTTCTAATGCAGATGGTGAAATGAAACTATCTATAGCAGCAGAATCAAATAAAATCTTAACGTTGCTATGATTTAGTGTACCTGATGACTCCACCACCGTGGATTGATGTTCGGCCTAGCAATTATTAACTGTTGCGTAAATCTGGTGGTTGCTACTTTCTCTTCCCATCGGGGCCTTTCCTTCTCTATGGATGAACCTTGATTGTAACTCTGGGCAGTCATGTTGGTAATGGGGTCCTCCACATCCCCAACAGATAACACGATATTGAACCTATGCATTGTTATGTGACTATCTCTTAAATGAGTTCCTTCCCCTGGAACCCCTGCCCCTACTAGTTGTTCCCTGAGATGGTCATGGACTTGTCTGCGTCATTGGTGATGAACGAGATGTTGCACTTGCTGCCATTGAAATCCCTGCGGTTACTGTCCTTGGTGAAATTATGTTACCATATGGAGGTATCCTTGAGCCCCCTCCCCTGGGAAATGTCCTAGGGGCCTTCCCCACGAATCCAGGACGATGCGGAAAGGTCGGTCTCGTACCTCTTGTTAAGTTCATGCGTTCCTCTGCATAATGTGCATTTTCTATAGCTTCCGCTACCGAAGATGGTTTCCACATCCGCACCATAGCTCTTATCTTAGGGTTCAATCCATAGATGAAGCGCTCTACCTGTTGTTGGTCATTATCCATATACGAAACATATTTGACCAATTCCATAATTATGATCTCATATTCTTCTACAGTTATCTTTCCCTGTACTAAGGCATGAAATGCCCCTACCTGTTGTTCTTCATAGTACGCTGGCAGATATTTCCTTCGGAACATCTCCTCGAAAAGTTCCCAAGATACAGTGTCTGGGGTAAGTTGCAGTTGTCTTTCTAGGTTGCCCCACCAGTTCAAGGCGCTATCTCTTAACTGAAAAATTGTTATCTTCACCTTTGCGTTGGACGCATAGTCCCTTAAGGTAAAACACCTTGTCATGCCTTCCAACCATGCTTCCGTGCGTTCACTGGGGCGACCCCTGACAAACTCTGGAAGTTTGATCTTCTGCAATTCTCGAGCGATGTCTTCGGGCAGAGGTCCTCCCCATGAATCCCTTGATGCTTCTGGATTACCCGTTCCATATGGTGGGGGTTCCACTTCGATTCCTGTCAGTTGTTTCCCTTTTAAAGTCTCATTTATGGCCTCCAACGAGTGCAGTATGAGAGCTAGTTCTGACAATGGTGGTGGCGGCGCTGACAGTGTTGGCGGTGCCTGCGACGATGCTCCCCTGTCTCGATTCCCTCAAGTCATAACCATACTTTATGATTTAACCTGCATCAACCAAAGTTGTTAGGGTGAGTTCAAGGACGTTTCAAATTGGTGCTACTTAAACTAGAAACAAGGTTAGCCGTAAGTTTTTCTTTACTTGTCTGTAAACAGACATTACTCTCTTTAGGGGAGGTGGCTAGGTTAGGGCTAAAGCATCTAAGCTTGATTTCTTCGCCTAAGAAAAATATTGACTCCTTCACCTGGTATCTACGCTAGCATTTTACCCCACTCACTAATTCCTCTAACTTACCCTCCTAGCGCGCATGAAGCCTCCTCCCGCTTGTCCTAGTTTAAGTCCTTTAAAATTTTCGTTTACAACTAATTAAGGTGACTTCCAACCTAATTTCGATGAAATGAGTCTAAGGTTATCCTTCAATGCTTGACTCGTGAGATTTCCTTAGCGCATTGTACATATGCATTTTATTGTGTGTCTCGGTGGCTGCAGGTGCGAGTCTTTAAGGATTGTAGAGTGGCTTTCGGCATTGGAACTTAGCGCTTGTGCACTGTGGTTATGTATTGTTTCTGGACTTGTGGTCATAATATGTAGTGAGCCTAAGGCTATGCATTGAAGCTTGGTACTTGTGCATTGGGATTTGGTTCTTATCTCATGGACTTAGAGATTGGGCCTCGAGCGCAATACTTTAAATTTCTTATTAAATTAATCACTCTTATACATTATTAAATTTCTTATTAAATTAAAGACCCATAGCATGGTGTAGTGGTTGGCATGAATGTGTGGGGCCTTTGGGCTACTTGGAGGTCACGAGTTTGACTCTCGGGGAGTCAAATAATATTTTATAAATTTTTCTACTTATACATTAATTAAGCCTAATTAACTCAATTAAGTTTATATTATTTTAATGAATTCAAATAAGTAAATATTTAAAAGAAAACAAATGTAAAAACAAATATACAAATGAAATAAATAAATATTTTTTTTTAAATAATATTAATATTTTAATTTATGTTTTATAATTACATTTGTTTTGAAAGTTATTAATATAAAGTTTTTTCTTTTATTAATATATATTTATATAAAAAATTGTATACATGGATCTTAATTAATTTAAATAAAAATAAAAACAATTAATAAAAAAAACAACTCGAATAACCCTGGGGAATTGTGGGACCTCGCATGAGGCCCACGTGCCCCCTTCCCTCTTTTTCGGCTATCCAAACCTAAAATAAAATAATAGTAAAAATATAGAAGGCTATGCAAACCCTAAACAAACCCTAACCTGAATTCATTCCTGCGTTTTCTAATTCCAGAACACTGTTTTCCTTCTCAGCTCAGTGCTTGGGCGTTTGGTCTCGGCTTGGCTGAGCACTCGGCTTGACGTATAGTGCAAGAGAAAATTCCTATTGCAGGCTCTTCTCTTGGCCGTGGCTTGCTCGACTCGGCGCTTGTGCATTTGGGCGTTGGGCGTTGGCTTGTATTTTTTTTTTGTTTCAAATGTGTTTTGCACAAAGGCTTCATCGTGGTCTCCTCCTCCTTGACAGCTTGGTGTTCGGCACAGGGATTTGTGTTATATGGTAGGTGCTTGGCTGTTGCCAGAACTGTTTCAGAGGTTGTGTTGTTTTGTGGACTTTGCTATGGTGGTGGTGCTTGGGTGTTTGGCTTGCATATATATATATATATATATATATATATATATATATAAAATTTATTATATATATAATTTATTAATAAAAAAAATTCTTTCAGTTTGTGCAGCTCGCAGGTCCTCGTCCGTGGCTGGGCGCCTAGTGTTGGGCTTGTGTTAAATGTTGGATGTGTTATGTAATGGAGCTGTCCTTGTGGGCTCCTCCTTCGTAATTCGACGCTCTGTGTTGTGTTGGGTATTTAGATAGATAGCTCGTGGAATTGTCTTCAGTGCTTAGTCTATAGTGTGCGCCCTTTGAGCCTCCTTGAGAGATCCTCCTCCATGAATCAATACTTTCTTCCTTGTTCTTGGGGATGCTTCACATTCATCATCGTAGGATGAGTACATATAGGGTGTATTGGCCTCTAACTCAGCTGCACATGTATCCAATCTTTTATATGTAGGACTTACACCCAAAGCTAAGTGGCAGGAACGGAAATCTTTTTCAGGTGATTTAGTTGAAAATGATATCTTCTTATCACTAAATCCCCTCTTCTTTACTTCATAAAAAAAACGATGGTATCTTCAACCTACGTAACAGCCTCATATGCCTGGAGGCAAATCACAGGATCCATGCATACCCATTTCTTTATGCTTGGATGCCATTCCTTCGTGGTATAAAGACCACATTTTGGACCTTTAATTCCTTCCATTCCTTGTCAGAGCATGCATAGACCAATCCTAGCTTCAAGCCTGTGGAATTCAGCATAGAAATTGTTGACCCTGATTTGGTCCAATTTGATACTGATTTGGTCCATTTCGACCCAGTTTTCTTTTCTCTGTCCCTGTAAATTGTTTTGTATATTAAAGTCGTCTAGGGTATCTGAGTCTTTGATTTTGTTACAGTGTAGGATATTTTAACCTCTAGAATCTTTGTACACAGTCCTATTGTTTTTCAAATACTGGAAGAGTTTGTATAATTGTATGAAATTTTGTGTAAATGGTCTATAATTTCACTACCATCAAGAATCCACGAAGATTTTCTGATCTTTGAAGGGTTTTGGGTATGGTTCCTGTAAAGAAACATCGAAGCCAAGAAATATCCCCAATGGGAGCTTTGCACAGGCCTATGATATTCCCAACCATGTCTGTCAAAAATGAAATCATTGTTTCTATGTTTTCTTTGACTGGTGGCCCGACCAAACGATGCAGTTATTTCAGAAGTAGGTTCTGGGGTTTCAATAAAAGGAACTGCAAGGCAAGAATTTATACAGAAAACTTGTCGAATTCACCTTACAATGGAGTTCAATGCAGCTCAACCATGTCCTCTAACAATGGGAGCATGGTGGACAACTTCAGCGAAAACGATGAGGATGATGTTAATTCAAGGTGTCATCGAAGCAGTTGAAGACAACTCTATCATGATATTTTAGAGATTATTTACTTGGTTAAAGGTGATATGTGTACCTAAGAATTAATGTTCTAAATATATGTCTTTTACTTTTTTTTCCTTCTTAACTTAATCCTTGCAGCTATGGTAGATTATATCTATTTTCTCAGCTTGGCATGGTTAAATTCTTTCCTTCGACATTGCAGTCTCTAAGAAATAACATATTAACAACAGATGGAAATGTGGTGCTTCTTTTGGTGATTGTAGTGTAACATGTGTGCCTTCTTTTTATATTATTACTTTTTCTATATTCCCTTTTTTTTTATATTTTTATCTGTGTAAGAAAAATTTTGTGTGCTTGGCTTGCAGGTTAGGTGGAGCTTAGGTGGAGCTGGAGCTTGGCCCAGATTTATATCTAATTAAGGGTTTGGGTAGGTGGGTAGGCCCTTGGCTCCAGATTTTGAGCCAGGGCTCTAATACCATGTGTAGGGACCATACTTAATTAAATCCAAAATTAAGTACAATTAAACATATAATTCCTTTCTTTGCACAAATAATTCATTCTCCATCATATAAGCATAAATATTCAGTAGAAATTTAAAATTATTCCACAGCATGAAATTAACTCAGCAAATTCATAATTAAAAATACCTCCTTCTGATGCTAATTCCCGTTTCTCTGGTTGTCCTTTCCCTACTGTCTTGTCCAACCTAATGCACTGACCAAACTCTGCCCAAACCGACTAACCACCCAGCCAGCTAGGAGCAGGATGTCTGGCTCCCTAGCTCCAGGATACCGAAGGGAATCCTGGCCCCCATGCCCAAAAGCCCCAGCAACCTGGTGCCCCCTGCGATGGTTCACCAAAACTGCAGAACCCAACAAAAGAACCAGAAAATCCAAACCAGAACTACAGTCTCTCCTCTCCCCTCATTCTTCCTTCCCCTTCTTATCATGATGACCTCCCGTAGGACTCTTCCCCTGTCATATCTTTCCCTTCACCGACTCTCCTCCCCCTCATTGATTTCCTTATCTCCTCCTTTATTACCTTATCCCCCTTCTTTAATTTCCTTATCTCCTTCTTTATTACCTTATCCCCCTTCTTCAATTTCCTTATCTCCTACTTTATTTCCTTATCCCCCTTCTTTAATTTCCTTATCTCCTTCTTTATTACATTATCACCCTTCTTTAATTTCCTTATCTCCTTCTTTATTACCTTATCCCCCTTCTTTAATTTCCTCATCTCCTTAATTTAATGCTTCATTCCCCCCTTGCATACGTAAAGTATTTAATAAAATAAATCAAAATTATTAACCCCTTTAATTCATTACTCAAATAATTAATGAGTCAATTAATTAATTAAGTAATCGTTGATAGATATGAACAAGTAATTAGTAATTAATTAATTAATTAATATTATTAAAAAATAATTATTGTTTAGCTAAACATATTAGGACAGTCAAATTATCAAATTAATTATAATTAATAATCCCTATGCATCTATTTAACCAGGGTTGTTACATTCCCTCATACCTAGCCAATAGTATGAATTGTTCAGTTGTTCAGCTGATTTTTCATGGTCGAAATGTCTGACTAGTCCTCCACTATGCTTTTCCTTCAATAAATTTTCTCTCATCGAGCATTTTGGTATGCACAACTAGCACCCTTTAAACAACAACTCATCCTGCACACGCTTCATATGCTTCTTTGAAATCTGGATCATCACAACACAATTTCCTTAAGGTGTTCAAACCCCAATGTTTTCACTTGAAATTCTTGCAGAATCAAACATCTCTTGCTCAATGCATCAACAACCTTGTTAGCATTACCATAAATATGTTTAATGACAAAAGTGAAATTTTGCATAAACTCTATCCATTCAACACGTCTCTGGTTTATATTCTCCTATCTGGTTATGAATTTCAAATCTTGATTATCATTATACAAAACAAACTCCTTTGGTACAAGATAGTGCCTCCATTTCTTCAAGGATTGAATTACTGCATAAAATGTTTTATCATATTTGGAGTAATTTCTCTTAGTGTCATTCAATTTCTCACTGAAATATGCAATAGGTCTATTATATTGGCTTAAGACTGCTCCAATTGAAACTCCACTTGCATCACATCTCACTTGAAATGTCGTCCCGAAATCTGGCAAGACCGGAATCAATTGTTCTATTATCTTCTCCTTCAATATATTGAATATTTTCTCCGCCTCTTCTGTCCATTTGAAATACTTATGTATTTTCTTCACTATATCCATCATCTGTGCACCAATCTCACTAAAATTTCTAATGAACTTCCAATAGAAACTCGCTAATCCATGGAAGCTTCTTACCTCAAATATTCTCCTTGGTGACGACCATTCTCTTATTGCTCTTCCCTTCTCAGGATCCATCTTCAATTCATTTCAAGAGATCACAAAACCTAAGTAAATGAGTTATGTCTTCATAAAAGAGGATTTCTTTAAATTTATCAGCAAATTCTCCCGCTACAACCTCCTCGTCACTAATGTTAGGTGCCTCATATGCTCTTCTTTAGTTTTACTAAACACCAATGTATCATCCAGATATACGATCACAAACTTGCCAATGAAATCTTTTAATACCTCGTTATTCAACCTCATAAAAGTGCTTGGCGCATTTGTTAAGCCAAATGGCATAACAAGCCACTCATACAATCCTTCGTTTGTCTTGAAGGATGTTTTCCATTCATCACCCTCTCTCATACTTATCTGGTGATATCCACTTTTCAAATCTATCTTTGAAAAATAGCTCGCTCCACTTAAGAAATCCATTAAGTCATCCATCCTTGGAAATGTAAACCTATACCTAATGGTGATTATGTTTATGGCTCTTGATTTTATACATATTCTCCATCCTCCATCCTTCTTCGGACTCAACATAGTAGGTACTACGCATGAACTCAAGATTTCTCTCACCAAACCTTTGTTCATAAAATCCTGGACTTGTCTCTTTACCTCCTCATTCTCTTGAGGTGTCAATCTGTATGATTCTTTGTTCGGCAGACTCGCTCCCGGTATTAATTCAATGTGATGGCTAATACTCTTGACAGGTGGCAATGAGCTTGAAAAATCATCCGCTACTATATCAGTGAAATTCTTCAACAACTCCTGAAATTCCTCAGGAAAATCCTCCATAGAAGTACTTGTAAGGATAAATTTAAGTTTCCTCACTACAACAAATTGCATCTCATGTTCCTTCTTAACTTCACTCAGGATTTCCTTCCCACTCATGAGAAGTATGCTCGTGTTGGCTCCTTCCTTCACTTTCTTCTCTTCTATTGGCAACAACATGTGTGTCCTACCATTCTTCTCCAAAGTATAAGTATTTCTCCTCCCATTGTGAATGAAATTCCTATCATACTACCATGGTATCCCCAAAAAAAATGACATACATCGATTGGAATCACATCACATAAAATTTCATCTCTATATCCTCCTATTTTAAACTCAACAAGGAATTGTTTAGTTATTGTTACTGATGGCCTTTCTGCAACCATGAGACTTTATATGGCATCAGATGTGCAGTTGTCTCCATCTCCAACTTCTCCACCATCTATGTGGATACTAAGTTACTAGTGCTCCCACTATCAATTATCACTTTGCATACTCTATCTTTAGTCTTGCAAGCCGTCCTGAACAAATTGTTCCTCTATACTATCTTTTCATCCTCTGGCTTTGTCTTTAAGAGAACCTTCTTCATCATCAAAGATCTCCCATATTCTACACCTTATTCCTTAACATTTCTCTTTTGCGATTCCAAAATATGAGCTTCACCTCCTTCTTTCTTTCTCTCGAGGCATTCCCAAGACATGTGTCATCTCTTTCCACAGGCATAACACTTCACTTCTCCTCCTCTAACTCTTCCTCTTCCTCGAGGAAAAGAGTTTCTACCTCCACTCTTCCTCCCTCGGGAAATTCCTCCTATTTTAGAGTGACTATGTGGTTTCTCAGTCTCACCTTTGGGCTTATGTGCCTTGTCATGGGCAATTCCTTTGCCTCTATTCAGAATTATTCCTCTGCTTCACAGACTCTGCTTTCTAGCCAACTTTTCTTATGCTTTCAGAGTAATCTGATAAGCGTCCTCCACTGTTCTTACTATCATCATGTTGATTTCATCCTGGATTTCATATCTCATGCCATTTATATACCTAGCAAATTTTTACTCGTCTCTCTCTCTCTCTCTCTCTATCCTGCCCTGATGTTCAACCTATAGAACTCCTCTGTGTACTATTTCAGAGTCATTCCTTTCTGTCTTAGGTTCTGCAATCTCCTTAAAAGATTTATTTGATAGTCCTTGGGTATGAATTTAGCCTATAACTTGGCCACCATTCTATCCCAGCTCTTAATCTTTTGTTTTCCTTAGCTTCTTCTATCAGCATGCAGTTCATCCCACCACAACAATGCATTTCCTTTTAACCTGGTGACAACGTGTTTCACTCTTTTCTCCTCATCTACATATTCATAGTTGAAATACTTGTCCATTTCTCATATCCAATCAAGCAATTCTTCTATCTTTGCCATTGGGATGTCTATCTTTTCTCTTGCTCCCAATTTGACCACCTCTTTCAACAAGCATTCTTCTACAACATCATTTTCTACAACTTCCACTTCTTCATTTTTTGTATCACTGACATCTCCAACATCAGGTGCTCTCCTTTGCATTGTTTCCATGACATCTATCCTTGCTTGGATTTCTCTCATTTCTCTTTCCATAGCTTGATTTGCTACAAGTGGCTTCGCACGTCTCCTAGGCGACATTGTGTTGATGTATCTGATACCACTTGATGATATCATCCTACTTCTTTGTGTCCTCTTTCTACATAAATCAATTATGTGTAGCTCTAATACCACTTGGTGCAACTCCCCTACCCTCCTGGGAATTCTGCGACCTCCCGGTCTTGGATATTCAAATTTCTTGAACTAAATTGGCTCTTTGGTCCTTTACTAGACTTCAAAAAAAGACACACAGGTCCCTTTAATGTTACCCACAGGTTCAAATTACTAGCAACCCTATTTTCTGGCAGTTTTGGCAACACCAACCTTGCGAGTGCTAGCCTCGCGCTAGAATCTTTCTCTTATGTGACAATGGGTTGTGACCATGGATCAACTCTTCATAACTTCAGGCTTTGGAAATATCACGACCTCCATCTTTGGTTCTTTCCAAAACACTTTCCTCCGAATTCGTGGATCTCTGTTTTGTGTCTTTCTAGATCTGGCGGTCTAGTTGCACTTCGGATTTTACAACTTCCCGAAATTTCACCTACTCCACACATAACTTCTCCAAACCTCTATCTCCAGGATTTTCTAATCCGCTTCCATGTGTCCTCCTCACATCTAACGACTAGGATCAGTTCACGACTTTGCAACTTCGACGATCCCACTTCTCAACACTTTAAACACTCTTAACTCCAAAGTGTTGAAATGCTTCATGGCTAACCTCCATGCAACTTCCTAGATCTGACAGTCTAGAATGATCTTGATCTCTCTTGGACGGATCTTGCTTGTTGATTTTGGGAAACCTTAAAGGGCTCCTCCCTTTGAATATTTCTCTCCACTCTCCCTCTTGAGCTTTGTTCTTTCTTGAACTTTTTTTTATTCCTCCTTCGAGTGTTCTCTTCTACACTTATTTGAAATTCAACATGTGCATGCCTTGCAATAGGTCCTCCTCCACAACTTCACTTCTCTATGGGAGACTTTCACTATTCCTCTCGAGATTTTGAGTCAGAAGACTCAATCAAGCACTCCTTAAGGACAATGTGCACTCCCTACATGAAAAGTTCCAAGTTACCTTTCTTGGACTTGCTTCTCCCCAACACTCTGAACTTCTCGAAATGATTTCTTGATACTTTTCCAAGAATCATTTATGTGCACGTCTTGTGACAAGATTCCTTCAACCTTGACTCTTGAAAGATAACTGTGCACTCATTTGCAACATTTCTCAAAGGCTTGATTGTTCCTCCTGAATAATAATATGACTCTGAGTGCGGTTTCCACCTACGCATCCATTCAAACTATATATATTGAACTTCTAAGTCAAACCAGACTCTGTCAACACACTCCTTGCGGACACTTATGCACTCCTCGCATACAAAGGTTTCACATTATCTCTTTTGAGATTTGAGTCTAAATAGACTCTGTCAACGCACACCTTGCGGACACTATGTACTCCTTGCACTCTCTCGTAGAAGAGAAACAATTGAAACTTATATAAATCCTCACAGATTCATACATTCAACCATGTAAATGCATTCATAAGCACAAGAATAAGTGAATAACAGAGAATTGAAACTAATAGTAATCCTACCATTCATTCATTCAGATAGACATAGTAACTGCAACACCAAACATTCAGAACAATGTTTCTTTGTTATATTCATTCAACTTAAAATATACATGTGTTCATACACTGTGATAAGATTCAACAACTTCTACGACATATACAACTACAATAAACAACAAACAATAAATAATACCATTGCATGTGTTGCATAGTTTGCAATGTAAAACAACAAACAATATGCACCTAACAGTATAGCGTTTAATGCTTAAATGCTCTATATCATAAGATATATATTATTCAATTTAAAAGTGTTTAAAATCATATATATCTCAAAATATAAAATATTAAATGATATATTGCAAGGTGCATATTGATAGCTATATAAAATAATCAACTACCTTTTTTTATTAATACACATAGGTAGTATTGTGTGCATGTTCTTAACACATATACATGTGTTTTTTAAAGTATGTCGTGATAAATTAGTTCACACATATAACTTTTTAAAAACTTATATGTGTTTTTTAAAATATGACTTGATAAATTAGTTTGTAACCACTTCATTACCACCTTTTCAAACACATAAAACATAATTTAACAAAATATATATGAAAATTCATAAATTAAACCTACAAATCATAAATAAAATATATAATCAAACAATAACATATAGCAAATATATATGACCAATAATAAACAAAATAAACAACATATAAGTAACAATTCATTTAATAAATCAAACAACAAAACAATATATATATTACCAATCACATAAATCTATAAAATACACTACAATTTAATAGATCTAGTGACATACTATAATCAATTAAAAAGATATAATTAATAGATATAGTGACATACTATAATCAATTAAAAAGATGTAATTAAATATGTAGTTTAAATATTCTAAGTTTTTTTGGTACATTATTTAAATGATTTTTGTTTAAAATTTGTTTAGAAATTTAAAAAAATACTTAAAATTATAGATTTTAATAATAGTTGAAATTATATATTTAATCAAAAACTTTTAAAAATGTTAAATAAATTTATACATTCAAAAATATTATTATTATTTAAAAATGTAAAATTGTAATTTCACACAATCCTTAATAATTATAAAAATAAATTAAAAAACTTAAAATATTTTAAACTCAATTAACACCATACTTCCCAGTGAAAGAGATGAGGCAAAACACTATGCAACAATCATTCAAATATATGAAAGGCCGATCTACAACGTATGCATACCACCAGAATTCCTGTCGTTTGAGTGAACAAATTCCCGTGGCAATAAGATTTAGATCACCATTGCGCTCGGATTTAGGGTTTAGGGTTTAGGCTAGGAACATGCAGAGTTGCTTTGTTTTCATTCGATTCCAGTTACTTATTGTAGTAGGCTTTTATGAAAGGAATTTATATAATGTTTAAGTGATTAGGTAGGGGTAGGGTAACAAAGCACGTTTAAATGAACAATCAATTAATCAGTTTATCTTTGATGAAATAATTAAATAAGGGAGAATCATTATTGATGATGATGATTAACATCTACTAAGACCAAAATTTTGTTTATGTGCTCTAAAAACATTAAGAGAAGCTTTCCAAGATCACCATACTTTTGTTGAGTTAAGAGGTTAGGAAGGTTGGTAATGTGACAAATATTTTGAAAATGAGATCTAATATGGGTATAGGCTAAGAGAAAGTGTTTTTCATCTTCAACTTTCTTAGTGTCACAAAGGTGACACACTCTTTCATCCCATGGCATTTTATGAATTGACCAACGCCCACTTCACTATGGAGCTCGTGAGAATTTTTTGTTATCTTAGCAATGATTAATTTTTTCTTTACACTCTACCAAACAAATAGATAATTTTGATCTTCTAGATTAGGGTTGATTACATCCTTATAATACGTTAATTTCATTTTTCCTCTAACTCTTTATCACACCACTTTTTCTCCTTAAATTTCGATTTGACGTTTTTTTAATAGTATCTTTATTCTACAAAATGGTGTCTTTCATGATTTCCCAATAGTTTAGACAAGAGTGGGCATCTTTATTCCATCCTCGCTTGAGTCGATCGTGGTTAAGACTCGATATTGAAGCAATTTTAGGAAGTCTCTTGTCTTCCATGTTGTTTAACTTGTTCTTATACATTAGGTATCTAGTCATAGCCATGTTGTCAATGGGGGAGAGGCTTGTTTCTAAGAGGAGGATGGGATAGGGCGTATTTCCTTTAATTTTGAGATTATAGGTTATACAATTCTTTTGTATTTTCTCTATCTTTCTCCAGGATTCACGAGAGATACTATATCCCCAGACTTCACATCCATAAAGAATAACATGTGTAACAAGAGTCTCAAAGAATAATTTATTCTTATCCCAACTCCAAAGTTCAGCTGATTTAAAATTGTTTTCAAGCCCATAATAAGCTTTCCATCCCCCAATAATAATTTTCTGAATGCTATAATTCCAATTGAGCTTGAGGTGAATATCAATTCCAAGATATTTGTATGAAGTCACTTCATGCAATTTGTTGTTGTCATATACGAAGGTATCATAAGGGATCTTATTGGATTTAGTAATCATGACATTAGCCTTATCAGTATTAACATACCCATATTGGAGAAAAAATCCTTGAGTAATCTTAGTTGGTTTTCAAGATCATGGGGAATCCTTGCCATAAGAACGATATCATTGACATAAAGAAGAATATTGATGACTATACCAGTGAGAGTAGGGCCCACACAACTTGCTTTTTCCAAGCAATCTTCTAACTTGTCAATGTATATGCCAAAAAGGGTAGGGGACAAAGGACAACCTTGTTTGACTCTGATATTGCAGTTAATCTTTTTGAACAGCCCTCATTGTTTTTAAACTTATAAATAACGTTCTCATACATCCTTATTGCAAAAACCCTCAACTCGAGAGGAACTTTTATCTCTTCCAACCTATTCCAAAGTTTTTTCCTAGGAACCATGTCAAAATATTTTCTAAAGTCCAACAAAACAACAAAAAAGATTGGTTTTAGTACTGCAAAACTCCTCTGCAATGATCCTAAAGGTAACAAGATGGTCCAAAATTGAATGATATCTCCTAAAATCATCCTGGCCTTTATCTCTTTTACTGTGACTTTCTAGCCAAAGGCTAATCTTCTTTTCCAAAATAATTCCATAAAGCTTGGCTAAAATCGGGATAATCATAATGGTCCTATAATTAGAGGGAATGTTTCTATACCCATTTTTAAAAATAGAACAATGAGGTTCTGCATCCAGGGTTTAGGGAAGCCCTGCTTGACTGCTAAATTGAAGAGCTTGTGTATGTGAGGAAAAAGGATTGGCCCTCTGATTTTTAAAATTTCATCTTGGTAGCCTTCAATGTCCTTAGCTTTCCCATTTGCGAGCCTCTTAACTCTGAACTCTATGTCATCTAAAGAAGAAACTTCTTCCTTTCTAGGGACAATAGGAATGGTTTCCATGGGATTAGGGAACTCGTAAATACTTTTAAGGTAGGAATTCTAGTCCCTTAAGGGAATCCTATTATTTTATTTAGTAGTGCGTTTTAGAATTTGGCTCAAGAACTTCTTAGGATCTAGCTTATATAGTTGTGAAAGTTGTTGTCTTTTATTGATATAGTAACTTTTTTTCCTTTTAATTAGGGATTTGTATGCATTGATCTTATCGAGTTTTAAGGACTCAATAGAAGCATCACTAATGGATTTCCTAGCAATTTTACATTCTTTATCATACCAAGGGTTGGTCATTCTATTATTCTTTTTATAGGAAACCTCAAAAGAGAACTTGTTAATAGAAGTGGAAAGGGTAGTTGTAAAATTACGATAGAGTTCTTCAATGTTATCCTTATAAGTTAGAAGATTTAATTTACTATTTAAATCCTTTAAGAAAATGTCAACTTTATTTTTGTCAAAGTCCAAATTCCTTTGATTATCATAATTCTCTTCAATGATGCTCCTATGCATGGAAAAGTTTATAGTTAGGGTTAAAGGTTTATGATTAGTGTTAGGCTCATGGTCATTTAAAAGGTCAAAAGTTGTTATTTGGTTGGAAGCAGGTTTTACAAGGGAAAAACTCTCTATGGCCAAGGGTAAACCACAACAGACAGGTATGACTACAGAAATCAACTCAATTACAACATATGCTATATGAACTAATGTGCAATACAAGAAAGACACCTACCTCGATCCAATGTTTAATGATGTTCCACTGTTGAGCACTTTGACCCAAAGCTTTATAACTGCAAGAAGTTCTCAACAAAAAAGAAAAGAAAGTATATAGTGATGATATAAAAGGGGTTAGCACATCAGATAACATAATCCATTAATAAACATTACAAACACGCCCATGGATAATAATCATATATTTTCAAGATACCAATAGGATGGGAAAGGAGTATTTCTATTAATAATTTATCAGTAGAAGTATCAACATTACAGACTTCCGTGTCGGCACGGTTCGAAACCAAGAAACCAAGTTCCTTCCAACTAGGTCCCCACCACTTCAATCCTCCACCAAAGGCAAGATCATGAGAGAGAGGCAAAGAGGTCCTCTCAATAATAAGGGAAGAGCTTGGGGGTTGAACACTGTGTTCAGACTTTACGGACAAAGGGATGTAGACTCAATATGAAGTAATTTCTCCAGAGTAACTTTGCTCTCAAAGTTGAATGCTTTCTCCTTCTTTTACATAGTTCGAAATTTTGCTCTTATAGCCTCTAGGATGCAACTAAAGGACCGAGTCATAACGTTTCCACTATATGGAAGGCCAAGGATCATAGGTATTTTTTCATGACATGGAAACCCGGCCTCATTTTTTATTTTTTGGCACAAATCATGATATACGCGAGCTGTAATGGAGAAGCAAGCATATACACATCTTGCATAGCAGTTAGGGAGCGTATATTTGGAAAAATGTATATTTTTAGCTCTGGATTCATCAAAAAGGGATAAAAAGTCTACATAGGGAAATGGAAAAAGGCCCTCTATGCAAGATAGCAATGGTGAGGCAAATCTTGCTATAACATATGCCCCCTAATGTGTGAGATCAAACGAGTATCTGCAATGACCGAAATACATTATAAATAATCCAGAAGTGGAGTGGTAGAGAACCAGATGGATGAACTCAATTGCTCATTACATTATGTACTGACTTTGCATACATGGCTGCCAAGAATACAATGCAGATCCATGTGAAAAATATACCAAACAAGCATTCGTTTCCATGAATAGGAAAATACAAATGCGGTTATATGCCAAAAGTTGTCATAGTCACGAACAAGGCCCAGTGAAACCAGTCTCAAAAATCAATTTGAAGATATTTGTATACCATGTAGTACAATCTAATCTTCCATGATCACTAAAGTCAAATAGGTATTGGTCCAATGAAATGGAAGCAACAACTCAAGAAAGTTGCGGCCACATAGTGATGTATTCAAGTCTTCTACACTATCCATCAATGGTGCAAGTTTACATCATGTGAATAAATGAGTTGGGGTCGAACACAATGAGACATTTTTTGATTACCGGTCATTGAAGTATACCGTTAACAAACGCAAGACAACCTACTGATGATGAAAGTAGGTATCGAGGCACCAATTACATCTCTATAAATGTGAATAAAGGAGTTGGTGTCGAACACTTGAGAGATCCATTGATCAAGAGACATTGATGTATGGTGTCAATGGCGAGAGAGCCTGACACTAATGACTGCAAGCCTCAAGGTACTCATAAAACTCTAGGTCCCATATCCAGAATAAATGAGTTGAATTCGATGGAAGGAGACCCACTGAAAGGGGAGCATTGAGGCATCTCTCATCAGTCAGCATGAGGAACAAAGCAGGAGCTTCATGGTTTGGTGGAGATTGGACGAAGAACATGTTCACGAACCAATGACCCTATGTGTCTTTTGCGGGTGCCAAATGCAAGTGGTACATGAAAAGGACCCTCTGAATAACATCCAATGATGAAAAACTGCCGACAAAGGTGAGGAAACCACCAATAAGGCTAATGGCATCCAAGACACTGCACGAATCCAAAAGTGTGGATAGATGTCTTGTCGTCGAAGACAAGGAAAACCACCCAGTCAATGACCAATGATGAAATGTTGATTGTTGGGTTCAAGGTGACCTACCAATGATGAAAGTACATCCAGGGTGCATGATAAGACCAAAGTATCATGTGATTCTGAGACAAACTGAGGGTATGGTTGACATGCAAAGTAAATATTTATGAGGAGTGGCCAACACAGGTTGATAGACTTCCTTTGAAAAAGAGCATGAGACATATCGTGAACTCCAACAACATGGACTCAATGATGTGACAATTGGATGTAGGAGGCATCAATAACGTTCTCTATAAGGACTGGAAGATTAACCAGTCACTAGAGAAAACTTTGTAGCGGGATCAACTTCCGAAGGCCATGCTAAAACCAAAATTTTGGTGACACGACTACTGCCAATTATAATATAGTATTCCCTTCCCGCCCGTCTTTTTTTGTTTTTTCATAACAAATGAATGCTATGATACAGAGGAGGGAATGAGTGTCGAAAGTAAGCAAAACTAGTTCCCTCAGTGGAATGTACCTATGCTCAATGCAAGGAAATGCATGCGGGAGATGGACACTCAGGGTGATGTTCCCTCCAGGCTATAGGGTGTCAAATTGCGAAGGATAAAAAAAAGGATCTGCTTGGTTGAGGATGCAAACTGCTTAGGCAACGGTTTATAACGCAAAGCAATAACCAACTAAAGGCTCAATACATAAAGCAAGGGCATGAGATGGAATCATAACTTAACGCCAAAAAATGTCCTTTTTTATGTCTTTTAGTCTACTTGGTGTTAAAAAGGGGTAAAATTGTGCCAAATAGACATATTTTCAAATCCAATTTACGAGTATGAAAAAGACAAGTTCACTCGACAATCTTTTCTATTTTTGATAGTGAGTCGAAAAAGAGCTTAACTAGGACTCATGATCTTTCAAATACAATTTTAACGAGTGTGAAAGGGACAAATCACTCGGTGATATTTTCAGTTTTTGGATGAGTTGGAAAAGAGCTTAACTGAGACTCGTTATTGGGAGTCTGCAAGTAATAAGGTCGTGTGTGCATGAATGAGAAATGAGGCTCATTGTAAAGTCACGTATTGAATTATAATGGACTCCCGGACCTAAGGAAAAAACTCGGCATGGGCACCAAAGAGGTTCTAACTAGGGTACCCATGTTTGGTAAGTCTCTACCATTTATTAATGATGTTATTAATAGCCAATTTAGGTTTATGCATCACAATAAATGGGTTCGTACCTAAGGCGTAGAAAACAGTAGTCGAAAGGTAATGCAAAAAATGCATGATGGAGTAGATACCTATCGTATATGCTAGGTTATGAATATACCTACCCGAGGAGATGAATGACCAACCATGATGTTGAAATCCATAAGAAAAATGAGTCGAAAGTACAAAAACCAGCTTAAAACCATTCTTCAATTAGTCCATTAGACAAAACAATAGCATAAAATTATATCAAGTGGGTAAAAAATGGCTTATAAATAGTAATAAAATCAAAATTTACTGTATCATTTTCATTTTTACCCAAATAGTGCAATTTGGACTAAAACACCTCCAGAATTCAAACGACGATCATGGGAGCAATAGGCAACGAAATCACTCACTGTCTAGCCCAGGTAACTCTTCATCCCATCTTCTTCAATTTCAGTGGTTTACAATTTTAAGTTAGGTTCTATTTTGTTAGTTTTTAAGGGAACAAATTGGGTTTTTCGGTAAACCTGGGTTTCTCTTAATAGGTCATGTATACAACTAGTTATGCACCCCTATATACGTAAATGTTTTTAAAAACAGACAAAAAATAGGTAAAAGTTTTTATATATTTCATTTTTTTGTATTTTTGTATTAAAGAGGACAAAAAATATTTTTGGATGGTGTTATTAATTTGATACTTGTTTGGTTGCAGATGTGGGTCCACAACGGCCAGAAGTATTCCTACGACATAGGCGGAGGCACTAGGAAGATGACGCAGTGGGAGGAGAAGCACAGAGAGTCCTACAGAACGTGTAGTGTAACCTATCTCGTTTGACACATAGGATTCTTATGGTTCAAGTGGAGGATCTACCTGAAGCCATGCAACGACAGGTTGTCGGTGTACCTAAAGCATGGGTACGACTCTTCCAGCATCTCGCAAACTCCATGGTTTTCTATAATGATACACATCTAGCGCCACAGGCGTAGATGTCATGGGACATGTATATCAACAATATATGTAATTTGAGGGTTTTAGCCTCAATTTTTGTAATATAAACACCATATTTTTTGGAAATATATAAAGAGGGATCTTCGGATTTACTCATATCTTACAATGTGTACATTGATTTAATGGTCTTTGTTTCTTTATTAATGTGACAAATGGAAATCTAAAACATAATTAGCGTAGGCATCAGATATATTATTAGAACTTCTAGGAATGTGGAAGTATGTAATAAAATCAAATTGTCATTCTAAAATATGTACCAGTAGGAATCAAGGAAGTAACCTTGGATCACGCACATGGTAACGACTGTTCAACTAACATGTGATTAACTAAGAATCCAGGCGAACCTCTAGAGAGTGAATACCATGTGAGATAGCATCGTGCAAAATTTCTATGATGGCGCTATATTCAGCCACATTGTTCATGGATGGCCCTAGGCATACGCCACCAAAAGACACCAGTAGACCCTTAGGTGAGTAAATCACCCAAGTGGAGGAAGTCAAGTTCTATGTATGATGACTGGCTCCATCTGCGAATCTCAGGTAGACCAAAGACTCCGTTGACATCTGCCAACCAAAAGGGAAAACTCGATAAGAAAGCTGAAGACAAAAATAAAAAGATGTATATACACTAAATTTACATAAGTATACAAAGGGTTTCTCTCAAACCCAGGGCTCAAGCATAATACCTTTTCAAGTAGATCCCATTTCTAGGATCAGCCAATTTCTTCCCTTCATAATCTTCCAATTTATAGGCTCCTTTTTCTAGAACACATCACACGATATAAGGACCATGCCACATGGGTTTAAACTTTCCTGCCCCTAGCGGTTCTTTGGCTTGGTCATACAAAAGAACCAAGTCACCCTTGGTACCAAGTCACCCTTGGTATACAACCGGGCATAGACAAACTTGTCGTACTAAACCTTGACATGTTTTTTGTTTGCCTCGATAGCCATAAAGGTGTCTCGATGTTGCTCATCAATACTCTCTAGGTGCACCAGGCATCACTCTAAATATGAAGTGTCAGGTAGGAGATCGACTGCCAATTTGAGAGAAGGGATTTTGCATTCAATAGTAAGTATCGAATACACACCATGCACTAACTGAAAAGGGGAAAAACTGGTGGCAATCTTAACTGAGGTTTGGTATGCCCAAAGCACGAGATACAACATGAAGTGCCAATTGGAATTACTTCGACTTACATTTTTTTGAAAAATGGTCTTGAGAGACTTGTTGACGGCCTCTACTTGCCCATTTTCCTAGGGGTAGTAAGGAGATGAGTGACCATGTTTAAACCCCAGCTTAGATGCTAGTTCTACCATCATTTCATTATGAAAGTGACTTCCATGATCAGTGACAATTTCACTCAAGATACCGAACCGGGCGATAATTTGGTTGAACATGAAGAAGGTTGCAGTCTTCCCATTGGATTTTATAGTAGGCATGGCTTCGGCCCACTTGGTAAAGTAGTTGACAGCCATGATGATGTGTTGATGTCCCCCAGCCAAAGTTGGGTTGCAATCAACGAAATATAACCCCCATTTGGTGAAGGGACCGACGGTAATGACTGGGTGAAGAGGGGTTGGGTGCGAGCGCATTTTTTGAGTGAAGACCTGGCAGGGGTGACACTTCTTAATCCCTTCAATGCAATCTTTAAATATGGTGGGCCAGAAGTAACCGACTCGCAGGATTTTTTGGGCTATTGCAAGCCCGGATAGGTGACCACCACAAGCCCCTTTGTGTCAATCATTTAGGACTAACTCAGCTTCCTCGTGAGTTAAGAAACGACATAAGATACTATCTATTCCTCGACGATATAAAGTGTCACCGGCGATGATATAATTTTTGGCTTGGTATCTAACTCGTCATTGATCATCTTGCGAGAGATGCTGAGTGAACTTCAAGGTTTGAAGATATAAAACAATGTATCCATACCAGGGGTCAGATGATGAGACAAGGAAAATGTGTTCATCTGCAAACAAATCGACATGGATAACATCCTCGTCTAATCGTGGGAAATTGGATGTTAACTCTACAAAAACTAGTGACTTCTTGGACTTGGCTGAAGCAAAGTTGAGATCAAATTCTTGTAAGATGACAATCCATTTAATATATTTCCCACCTATGATATTCCTAGTGAGGATGTATTGAAATGGATTAACATCAGTGACTATAGTAGTTTTTCAAAGAAATATATAGTGTCGTAAATGTTGTTCTGCGTGAATGGCAACCAAAGCTATCTTTTTGACGTGAGAGTAATTAAGATGAGGACCAACTAAATTTTGACTGAGATAGTAGATGACGTGCTCATGGAGCTCATCATATTCCTGAACTAAAACCATACCAATCATCTCTTGGGATGCAAAAATATATAACAAGTAATCTCTACTGTAATCAGGATATTTCATCAGAGGAGCCGATACCAAGGCTTTCTTTAAGGCGTCAAAAGACTCATGGGCTCACTCATCCTAGATAAATGGGTTGTATTTATTTATCAGGCACATGAAACCCTTAGTGATATTGGCATAATTCACTATAAACCAATGCAGAAAGTCATCTTTCCCCTGTAAACATTGAAGTTGTCTAATCATGCATGGGGGAGGCAATTGAAGTATTGCCTCAACCTTAAGAGGATCTACCATGATCCCAGTCTTGAAAACTGAAAATCCTAAGAGATGGCTAGACCTAACGCAAAAGATGCATCTGTGAGGGTTTAACCAGATTCTCTAGTAACAACATCTTTCAAAAACCAGTAGAAGGTGTGTGACATGATCCACTCTCTTGCGAGAGTGAGCAGCAAGATCATCGAGGTAAGCTTCAACTATATTCTTGAGATAGTGAAAAGCGAAATTCATGGCGCGTTGGAAGATTTCTCCGGCATTTTTTAGGAAGAAAGGCCTTTTCTGGTATGAAAAATTATCCCAAGGACATATAAATGTCGTCTTGTGTTGGTACTTAGGTTTGATTTGGCTTTGGTTTTATCCTGAAAATCCATCCATAAAGGAAAATATTTCGCTTCCCGCACACTCATCAAGAATATGATCAATGAAAGGCATGGGAAAGTTATCTTTAGGACAAGCTTTGTTCAGGACGTGAAAGTCCATACACATGTGGATGGTTCCTTTCTTTTTATTCACAGGAATGGGGTTGGATAGCCATTTGGTCAAGGGAACCAGGTAGATGAAGCCAACATTAAGTAGCTTCTCCAACTCTACCTTAATAGCGGGGGCCTTCCTAGGATTAACATCTCTAAGACGTTGTCGAACAGGTTTAGCACCCAGATAAGTTCTAATTTCATGTTCAACAATGCGAGGATCGATCCTTGGCATCTCTTCATATGACCAAGTGAATACATCTCAAAATTATTTGAAGAGGTTGGTGTAGATCAAAATCTCTTCTGGCGAACAATCCGCACCTATATTTACGTTCTCAATTTTGCCAGGGTTACAAGAGATGTCGAACGAGACGGTAGGAGAAATACTTGCCATATTTCCTTCAACATAAATACCGTGTGTATCAAGTGGAACTATGACGTGACCGACTATCTCACTCAAGGTAGATCGAAAATTGTCTTGCTCGATTCTTTCAAGACTTGGGAGAAAATAAGATTGATGATGCATATTGTCCCAAGGTCTCTCGAAAACATTCATTTCTTCGAGGATGGCTTCATCTGAGGGAAAAGTATCATCTAAGAAATCATGTGAACAATATAACGAAGTGGCCCATATGGGACTAAGAACAAGATCCTCCTCGTTCGTCTGCAAGGTTACGGGATCGGGATCGGTGGAAGAGTCAAGGATAGCTTGATACACAATCTCTGCTACCGATAGTGGCATAGCCATTCTAGCATGCGAATAACCTTCAATCGATGAAGTCAGAGAAGGTAATGTCCAAGGATCACTAAAATAGGAAGTGCAGAAAGGAATGGACCTCTCTGTTGAAGCAGGCCTACTAGACATGGTGTAAACATGGTAAATCGGTGCCGAGAAGTCGAAAGTACCCATGAGGGAAGAATACATTCTGACACTGATGTTATTAGTTTTTGGCTGAGAATTGTTGGTCACAGGGATCAATGGTCCAACAGATTCATTAGGACTAGAGTACACAAAGGATAACTGGTCGTTCATCACGATCTCTCCCTGATGAGGAAAACAAAGCACACAGAAAATGGACGATACGACAATGACCATAGCATAGGTCCAATTGCGACCTAGTAACAAGTAATAATCGAGAGGTGCATCCACTACCTATAATTCCACCTCTACCATATTCCCACCTAACTGGACCGGGAAGGTGGGGAGAATACCATGAGGGCAGAAGGAATGACTGTCAAATGAGTCAACATGTTCGTCGAATTGGAAAGGGTTGAAGAACTGATAGCTTTCCAGCAAACCAGGGACATCACGCAAGTGGCAGCACCTTCATCAATGACCACTCGTTTGATAGTATACTTGGAATACTCCACCCGAGGCTTCACGTCTGTGACATCAAACTTGATGACTTTCGAGCCACTAGGATCTAGAGTTCTTAAGGCAGAGAGTAAGGCATTCCTCTGTGATGGACACGTCTGGAGTACCTCCAAAGCTGACATCGCACAAGGGGTTTGGCCCATATCTTCAACAATAGAATAGTTTTGGGCGACTCTAGCATTAGGGTTGTGCGTAGAGTGCTTGAGTACGCCTTTCAGAATATGAGGTGGTGGCTCTGGTTTCTCGATCTGTAAGTTCATCTCTGAGGGTGGAGGAGGAGCTTCTAGGCTGGTAATATATTTTGAAGAGCCATAATCTTGAGAGTGGGTGGCTATATCTATTTTCGCATCGACCATATTGATGCAAACATAATCACCATCTTGCGATGGTGGGTTTTGACTTCCACCAGGCGCATTTTTGACGCTTGAAGAACTCAAGGCTAAGTGTTGGTTGTGTGGGAATGGATTCGTCAGCATAGCTGGTGGTATATTTAAAAGCCTCGTAGCCTCCGCAAGTTTGGGGCACAAGTGGGTAAGGTGGTCATCGGTACAAATTTTATAAGGAAACTTCACCTTACGCTTCTCTTTCCTGCCCTCTCCAGCATTATCATTCTATTTCCATTATTATCTTTGTCCTTGGGTTTATTATTATTATTCTTCCCACCCTTATGATTATTTCATCCTTTCCTTTTATTCCCATCTGGTTGCTAGTCACCATTTGGGTTCTTCGACGATTGCACAAAATGTACATCCACCAATTGGGTGGGTTTGGAGGATCCAGACGAGGCTGACCCTCCAACAAACTTTGTTGTTGAGTTCATGGACTTTACATTGGCGGACCCTACAATTCCATCGGCATGAGGTATAGGATTTTGTCTAGGATTGTGATTTGTTCGTGGTGTGTTTGGAAGAAGGTGGTATAACATCCCAGATTAAGAATAGATCAAATGAAATTGTTTGGCTCTAAGGATAGATTCTTCCTCGCTGAAGACCCTGGAAGTAGCAACGTCCTTTGAAATAGGAGAATGTAAATACTTTAGGAACCATTCTATAAGAAAGGTCATCAGTATAGGAGTCTTAACCAACCACCTTCGCCTACGCCATTCCTGGATATGGTCCGAGATGTGAGTGTTGGTATTCTGGTGTAAAGTTGACAAAATTTCAAGGCCAACATCATAACGAATGGGTAGTTGAAAGTGATTGAGAAAGGATAGAACCAACTGATGGAATGACCCATATGTCCCCCTAGGCAGCTCAATGTACCATTGTGATGCCACTCTAATGAGAGTGTGCTGAAACAATTGTAACCTAATAGAATCATGGTTCAGAGAATTCGATCAGCACCAAAGGTGAAAAGTAGTGACGTGATCACCAGGGCCTTCGCCATTCTTACCCTCAAACTTTGGAATGTGTGATGGAAGTTTGGTAGGGACAGGGGGCCATGTGGGGTCATGACTCACCAGGTCATTCATTAGTTTAGACAAATCTGGTAGATTAAGCATGGCCAGAAAGAGAATATGGGGTTGTGACACCTGACCCCATCCTCCCGTGAAAGATGGTGTGTTAGGAACTGCGTTCCATACAGGATTTTGGTGAGGACCAAGACCTTGTTCAGAATTATAAGACCCTCCTCCGGGTTGACTTGTAAAATATGGATTGGGAATCATTTTGGCAGGAATGTTTTGATAAGTGTTATGAAAATTGCCCTCAGTTGGATTAGATCCAAGATGGGGGTTGTTAAAATTTCCCCCAACTGGATTAGATCCAGGTTGGGGGGTTCCCAAAGTGTAATACTAAACTCCTCCAGGTGGGAACCTAGAGGATTGAAGTGGATTCATCATGCCAAAAGTATTGGTCGGAATCGACACTGAGGGGATAGGGATATAGGGTGGAACGTGTCCGCCAACTGGGTTTTTCCATCTAGTCGTAGAGGGATTAGACCCTAGGTTAAGAATAGGGACACTCCCTACATTAGGATCCACTTGGGGAATATGAGAACCACCAAATGAGGAAGGAGTGTAAGGAGGTGCAGTGCCCCTAAGTCCAAGGCTAGCGTTATGGTCAACAGTTGGGATGGTAGTTGAAAACTATGAGGCAAAGTTAGGCATACCATAAGAAAATTGACTAGAAGCCATGGGGATGGTATGAACATTGTAACTCAATGAGTGGCCAAAAACTCCAAAAGGGTTCGAGGCAAGAGATGAATCATTAACTATAGGACGATCCATAGTACTGGTGTAAGCCTCCGACACTACAACTGTAGAAGTTGTAGGTGTTGAAGGAGTGCCATTAATTATAGTGGGATTGGGAGTCTAAGAAATCCCAGTGTTCTGAAGACTAGACTCGGTACTCATCCTTCCAGGATCACAAGTCTAAAAAGTGGATGTGTGTGTACCACTACTAATAATTCTACACCTTTTAGAAGGCAAGGAATCGAAAACCAATGGTAACTGTAACAACCGACGGGACCTACGAGGAAGCTGGTCTGACTCCACGATGACTTATGACTCTTCCACCAACAAAAATATATCCTATGGCCAACTAGTAGTCAAAGAGCATACCAAAAAGTCAAACGACCAATATGCATGCAAACAGGCTAAAGTGGTTGAGTGGCCTCCCTTGCTAAAGAAGGTATGTCTCATCCAAGAGGGACCTGAGACTCCCCGCTAAAGTTTGGAGATAACATAATTGGTTATAAGGGCCCTCATGGGCTTAACAACCAATCGTTTAGATCCCCCCAGAGAGGTAATCCTCCATAAAGGTTGTGTGTTTTCCGACCCTTATCTGACATAGGGTACAAGAAGAATAACCCTTGCAAGTAACCTACAAGATATCTAAGTCAAGAAACTAATAAACCATTGTATAACCGATGCACAAGTGAGTAGTCGTAAGTCCAGATCACTGTATGGGAAAGGTAGAAAATCCTGAAACCTTGAAAGAACTGCCTCTCACAGAGGTATGGGCATTAGCAAGATCACCAAATACGAATAAATCCATAGAAATATCTCTGACGCTATTTGAGTATCCAGGGGTTATCCCTTCAACTAACTTTGCGTGACCTCGTGATTAACTCCGGTGTGAGCAGAGCCTCCTGATATTACCAATTATACAATGGACTTCTCAACTCCCTATCTCAGACACATATGTTGATTTAATTTCCTTGGAGAAATTTACTCACAAACTCCTATTCCAAGGCACTAAATCCTAAGCTAGTTTGTGCACCTTAAAAGTAAAATTGTGACTAATCAATTGTAGTTTAAAGCGTAAATTTTATTGGTCTTGGTTACTCAAAAAGGTATGGAAGTGAAACTCATGGTGTTATGACTCTACCAGAAAATAAATATGGATATAATGCAAAGTTTATCTTTAACTTTTCAATGAATGATATGCTAATAAAAATAGTGTAGTCTCCAATTTCAAATCTGCAATTCAGATGTAAAATACGATCTTTTGCTAAATGTGCTAAGCTAATGATAAAAATTCAGAGACAAAAATGCCAACCAATGCAAAATACCTGTTTTTTTGTATTTTCAATATTCTAAAAAGAAAATGCATGGAATGATAAGCAATTTGACAGATGAATTCTACAGTGTATAAAAGCAGTAACTCAAGCAGAATACCCAGCAGCCAAGCAAACCGCCCAGAAACCAAGGAAAAATTAAAAATAGAAAACAAAGAGAAAGACTACACCCAAAAATTCAACTCCAAACAGGCTTCCTTTCATCCCAGATAATCTCAACAAACACTACAGAGACCTAAAAAGGCTCAACAATCTTTAAATCCTCTCCAGAAGTCACTCAACCAAGCAAACAAGAAAGGGGAAGTGGTATACGTAACTGTTTAGGAGAACAAAGCCTATATACGCTCCTTGCAGTGAGACATTAGGCCTGTATATGCGATTGTCAAGGAAAAAAGGGCACATACACTTTAAAACAAGGCAAGACAAGGGTAAAAGGATGAAAACTCAGACTTAGAGTGAACACGATCTGTCAAGCAGTGATACAACAAGAAACACAAAGGAAAAAGAGAAATGTAAGAAGAAAAAATACTTCAACCCTTAGAAGGAAGATCTCTCCCTAGTGGAGTTGCCATTTCTGTTACAAGGGAAAAAATCTCTATGGCCAAGGGTAAACCACAACAGACAGGTATGACTGCAGAAATCAACTCAATTCCAACATATGCTATATAAAATAATGTGCAATACAAGAAAGAGACCTACCTCGATCCAACGTTTGATGATGTTCCGTCGTTGAGCACTTTCACCCAAAGCTTTAGACCTACAATAAGTTCTCAACAAACAAGAAAAGCAAGTTTATAGTGATGATATAAAATGGGTTAGCACATCATATAGCAAAATCCATTAATAAACATTACAAACATGCCCATGGATAATAATCATATATTTACAAGATACCAATAGGATGGGAAAGGAGTATTTCTATTAATAATTGATCAGCAAAAGTGTTAACATTACAGACTTCCATGTCAGCATGATTCGAAACCAAGAAACCAAGTTCCTTCCAACTGGGTCCCCACCACTTCAATCCTCCACCAAAGGCAAGCTCGTGAGAAAGAGGCAAAGAGGTCCTCTCAATAATAAGGGAAGAGCTTGGGGGATGAACATTGTGTTTAGACTTGAGGGACAAAGGGATGCAAACTCAATATGAAGTAATTTCTCCAGAGTAACTTTGCTCTCAAAGTTGAATTCTTTCTCTTTCTTTTCCATAGTTTGAAATTGTGCTCGTATAGCCTCCAGGATGCAACTGAAGGGCCGAGTCGGAACATTTCCATTATATGGAAGGCCAAGTATCAGAGGTCTTTTGTCGTGACATGGAAACCCAACCTCATTTTTTATTTTTTGGCACAAATCCCGATATACGCAAGTTGTAATGGAGCAACAAGTGTATACTCATATTGCATAGCAGTTAGGGAGCATATATGTGGAAAAATGTATATTTTTAGCTCTGGATTCATCAAAAAAGGATTAAAAGTCTGCATAGAGAAATGGAAAAAGGCCCTCTGTGCAAGATAACAATATTGATGAGGCAAATCTTGCTATAACAACAGGGATATTAGATATCACATAATGTACAAAACAACTACCTAGCCCATGAATACAAGTCATTTGGTTGGAGTTTGGCCACTTCAATACTCCACTGCAAATTATTAGGTATTGAGAGCTACAGAGCTTGACCAACTCAGGGCCAAACAAATTCTCAATTAGGTCTTCATGTCTTCTTTTGTAGCTATTAAATAAAACAAGGTCCTCATCTAGCCATAAAGGATTATGGTTGGAGTGATTACTTAAAAGAGAAGCTTGTTTAGTTTCAGTCCTAGCATTAAAGTCTCCTAGGAGGAGGATATTACCTTCATTTTTCAAACTATAAATATCTTGTTCTAAATTATTATAGGGACAATTGTTATCTAGATTTTTTTCTTATAAAAAGTAGAATTAATAGGTGTAAAATAACAAATTGCTATATACGTCTTCTTAGCATTGGTGTCTGAAATTTCTATCCAAATGTATTGATTGAGAGGGTCAATCTTATGAAGTTGAATGTGAGGAGAAATTATCTTTCTAATATAACAAGCTATGCCTCCTATATCTCTACGATGGGATTTTTTTTTCCATGCCGACCACAAGACAAATCCTTCTATGTTAGGGACCTTAGACTCCTCATGCTCCCAAGTTTCAACTAGACAGGTAATATCAATATCACTCGGGATCCAACTTATCATAGGACCTTTGCACCATGGAAACCCATGATAGTTCCAAAAAAGGATCCCGAGTGTCCAAAATTCATATTTATTATTATCCTTATGGTCTCTATCCCTAACAATAGCTCTTCAATTTCTAATTATTGTCCATTTTCCTTCTTTCCTAGCTTCTTTTACCTTTTGAACTTCCTTCCTTAATTCAACTTGGTCTTCGGGAATGAGGTCTTCATTTATAAATATTCCTCACCCTTTTAAGCTCAGAGATTTACTAAGTATGCTATATTTATGGTCATTAGAACTTACTTTGATACAGATCGACCTATCTTTGTGATCAATTATGTTTCCTAGCCTCTTTGCCTCTATGAGGTAAGTTGTATCAATTTGTGATTTATTATTTAATTCTTCTTTTACTATTGCTAGCGTATCCTCCTCTTATTGTTCTTTTATACCAAAAATTATGAGGTTCAAGGCTCTTTTGTTATGCTCATGGTCGAGTTCGATTAGCTTATTCATTTCCTCTTTGATGGGTTTGATATCCAATTTGTTTTCCATATTACTGAGGGTCAAATTTTTGGTTAGTTTTTCTTCTAGCTCTTCAATCCTATCTCTCAAGTTGTCCTTTTCTTCAACCCCTCCTTCTTGGGTTGATTGTTTATGTTTTTCAATTTCTTGAATCTTATCCTTCATTGTCTGCAATTCACTCTTGAACCCGAAGAATCTATCCTCTATTTGATTTTGAATGATATCTTTAATTTTTTTTATCAATCATTGACTCTAGCTCTATTTGGAGTTTTACATCTCTTTCTTCACTCCTTTTTTCTAATGTTTCTAATTCTATTTGGATTTTGGCATCTCTCTCTTCTCTCCTATTTTCTATTGATTCCATATAATCATAAAGGATCTCTAGGGTGATTTTGTGGGGCCTCCACCTATTAGTCTAAGTTTTTGGAATAGGTGGTGGAGTGCTCATATTGACAAAATAAAAAAATGTAACAATTATTATTTTGGATTGAAAGTAGTGAGATTTGATGCTTCTATTTAATCCTTGAGTACAACTATCAAAATAGTGACATTTGATGCTTCTGTTTAATAGTTACAATAGTCACAAGGTCTTTATGTATGAATATATGCTATTTTCCTTTTTGTTAGACAAATTATAATTTTTTTATGAGACAAATTATATTCTAATGGATTCTTTTTGTAGATGATTCTTGTCATTGGGTTTTCTAAATTTCAATTTCCTAGACATACCAAATTATGAATATTTAAGACTTTGATACCATTACATAACAACCTCTTCACAGGAGGGTGTTACTTGCTATCACATGCATATAGATTTTTCTTTTTAAGTGGCTAACTCAATCACATTCTAAATAATTTATAACAAAAAGTATACCAATATGACCCACAAATAACCAAGAAATCATAGCTAATGATTGGATAGTGCCTCAAGCAGTAAAACAATAGAAATACAATAGTTACCTATAATCCTTCACCTCACCAAAGACCAACCACTAGTCTCAATGGATACCATATAAGAAGGCTCTTAACCAGGGGAAGATCACACCCAAGGGTCAATTTTTCCACCCAACCAATACAACCACCAAAATCAAGTGTTTCCTCCTAAGTAGGGCTTAAGATCAATGAGGTGTTTCCCCCTAAGTAGGCCTTAACCTCAATTAGGTGTAGGATAGGAACATAGAGAACTCAAATGGTGGCTCACTCAACTCATAGAATGACCCAAGGATCTTAATACCACTCTAATATGTGATGAACACCCAAATGGTTAAGAATCATATTTAGTATTGGCATCCCAATGTCCAAAAGAATTTAGTATTGTCATATGTTACACATCAAAATTACTCATTAGGATGATGTTTTAATGTCATCATTACCAATGTTGCAAGTGTCACATTTTGGCCTCAAGTGTCACAAAATCATACTATCATCTTGCCTATGTCATGTCTCAGAAGACATTATCAAGAACACTCAAAAGACACCTCAAAAGATTGGTTTTGAAGAGGAGAAATCATTTGACAGAGAGTAAAAGTCTTTTTCCATAGAAACAACCACTAAAAAATCAATTTTGGAAGGCATTGCTCCCATATACACTGTTAGGGAGTGCCAACGCTCGGTGACCTCTTTTGGGGGAGCATTCCAATTCTCTGTTCCCCATTCTGAGGGAGCGCTGGCCTTTTTTGAGCCAATTTTTGGATTTTTGAGAGAAATTAGGGAAGAATCCCTTCATATCTAGAGTTGGTTGGATTCAGATCTGAGGTCAAGGCTCGATATTAGGGAAGATCCAAAACTAAAGGAGAAGAATCCTCAACTTATCCCAAGAATCTCTTAAGTGGTTAGGCCTCTCCAAGCCTATATAAGGAGGCGTCTTCATGGTGAAAAGGGAGACATTGTAAAGCATCAAACTTATGATCTCATAAGGGAGATATCATTAAAGCATCATCATTTTGTGTGTGGATTATTTGAGCAAGGGTCTGGACAAATAGACCTTGGTGAAGTTGTTGCACCTACATCTATGGTTGTAAGCATTTCACTTTGTTTTCATTAATGTAAATCTATGCTTGGCCTATTTCCTTTAAAGTTTGTGTACGTTTCATGAACTTGTTTCTTTTATAGATCCATTATGAAGCTAATCATGGTAGTGTTGGAAGTATGTTTCGTTGTTGTTGCTCATTGTATTGCAGGACCTTCTGAAGAACTTGGAGATCAAGGTCAGCCTGGATCGAGAAAGGACAAACGTCGGTAAAAGGTATTTACCCTTCCTCCTTCTTTGAATAGTTTAGCTTCATGAAAAGGAATGTTAGTGTCCACAATAGCACTTTTTTGTCTTGGTCATAGTGGTCTAGTATCCAATAGGAAATCCACTTGTCCACAGGGGGATTGTCCTGTAACAGAAATTGACAACTCCACTGGGGAAGGACTTTGATTTTTTATTTCTTTCATCTTGTTTAGCCTTTGCTCATATTTGACCTTTTTCATACCATGTCTCTAATTCTTAGAGATGTGTTGATTGGCTCTGTACCTCATCTCATACACTTTAAATTTCTGATTTTTCTTGAATTTTTGGATTTCTCGGCATTTTTTTGAATTTTTAGTGGCCAGCGCGCCCCTACCTCTTCTACTAGAGCATTGACACTCCTTGCCAAGATTACACGAAGTGTTGCAACACTCTGGTGCCTTTGACACCAGAGCGCTACCCCTTTTCTGTTAAAATCTTATAGGAGATTAGTCTCTGAAATCATTTTCTTGTTGTTTGCAATTACTCAGAATCCTTACAACCTCAATACATATTTGTCTTGGCCTTCAACACTTTGATTTCTGAGATGTGACCACCTTTTGTTTGGAATTTTGATATTTTTTCCTTACCTTGAAGTCACTCTTTATCTTTGATGATTTAGAGTCAACTTACTATTTTCCTCTCATTTTATCTGATTGAGTGAAAGATTTTGTGAGGAAATTCAAAGGTCTATGCACCTTTCCATTTAACCTTTGAAGTCATCTTGTCCAATCCTTTTTCCTTCTTTTTGAGTTTTTAGTTTTCTTTTTGCAAGTTTGATTATCTTTGTCTTTCTTGTTTAATCACGACGAGAGTGTGTTTTTTTTTTGTGTGTGAATTTTGCTTCTGATTGTCCAAATATCATTGATCTTAAAGTCTAAACGACATAGGAAGATATACATCAGATTGATTATCATTCACACATAAAGAAAAATTATACATTTTTATGATTTCTTTTGGATATCATAACAAAATTCTATGAAATATTTAGCATCATACTGGATTTGATTGAGGATACTGCATCTTAGTGTTTGACAATGAAAAGAACATTTTTCTCCTTCCCTTAAATAGGAATTCATTGAAAGAAAAGATTGTTTATCATTTCTTATGCATTTTTTGGGAATTGATTCAGTATACCATCAAGTTTCACTTTTGTACACCCCTGAGTAAAGAACAACTACAAAATTAACGCTAATTAAAATTGATCTAGATTTTTTTTTTTTTAGAATCTTCCACCAACATTAGACTAGGATTAGCACTTTGGATTAGGTTGTGAGTACAACTCTCCAAAGTATTCAAAACAAACATTAGCATCTTGCGATAGGGACAACAAATCCAATTGTCATATAGGATTTCTGGGATCCCCCTCTCACACAAGGGTTAAACACGAGGTCGTGTTCAAGAGAGTTATGGAGATTATCCCTCCATGGTTCAACCGTTCGTTGTAGTCAGATCATATATTGGGGGTTCTTCTTGAGGTTCAACTATTTTCATTTGGTCTCGATGCTTTGTGAATTCAGAATCCGCTCGGGATCCTCTGGAGTTCTACCATTCCAATTGTCCTCAATTTTCTCAAAGGATTTTGGACTTGTTATCCTGCCCATACATTCAGAATGGATTGTCGACTGTACCTGCCTAGGGGCTGAATACGACTTGGTGTCCTTAGTAGCCACAATATTTAGGTTCTTACACAAGGTGATGGTGAAGGGAAGTCTCACTGTACCTGGAACAGACGTTGGTCAAACTCACTCGGTCTCCTTGGAGGGTAAATCCACAATTACTGCATGGAATCTTGCACCAAGGTGTAAGTCTGTTAAGCAGGTCACCATCATAACTGTTCCACCCACTTATATCCTATCCCCTTCTTGACTTGATCACGCGATGTTGGATTTCATCACCAATTAGTACGATCATCAAGAGAAGGTTTTGTTTGCTTGGTTTGATTCCTAGATTTTTAGTGTATGTTGTTTCTTTCGTTAGTCAGACATATATTTCTTTTTTCATTCGTTACTTAGCTCAAGAAACATCGGCCTTCGTCGTTCATGTAGGATGCAAGGGTTACCCCTGGAAGATCCCGAGGGTTATCTACCTTTGCTTCCCAAATCTTCAAAAGGTCGTCCTGAGGCTCATAACGAACTAGGCTCTGAGGTTGGAAGCACACACTCTCTAGAACAGTTCCAAATTGTTTTCGATTCTTTGGAATCTTTTCGAATCAAACCAACTTTGAGTGTTAGGCGATAGCCAAATCTGCTGAGGGTGAAATTGTCTGGAGAATTTATTGTTATTGAGGAAACCGAGGTATCCATCGGACCTCATGTGAGATCTGGAGTAGAGGATCCTTTTTTCCAAAGTGAATCATTTAGGACCATGAATCATATTGTTGGAACCTCTGGTTTTGGTTCTATCCCTTTGACAGTCTGTGATCTATACGGTAACCTAGGAGAGAGTCCCGATCAACCCATGGCATCACAAGTGCTCGAGACATCTATTAGTTATACGGTACCTTTAAATCACTTTACTGGTATGACCAATGATGTCATCACTATTGCAGACCAATTGTTGATTGGTTCTCATTTGAACCCTAGTATCCAGATGGCCCATTCCACTATGGTTCTGCATGTTTCTACAATCCCCACTGGAAATGTGACACCATCCCAGGCTCCTATTGGAACACCACTAAAAACAAATACGTCAGTTCCACTTGGGTACATAGATTTGAATCCTTCCATTACCAACACTACCCAGGTTACACCCGGAGGTTCTATCCGTACACCTTTGTTTGGAGGAACCATTCTTGGTGGGTCTAATCCGGTTGGAGTCTCCGGTCATTCATTTTCTACTTTCCAAATCCATCTAGGCACTCAACCTCACGCTGGGGGGAAACCTCCATTTGGGAGTCAAACTAAAATGGAGACACAATCTTAGCTTGGGGGGAAATCTCAGACTAGAATCCCTAACTTGTCATATGGACAGAATGTGACATTGAATCCTTGGCACATTCCTTTTCCGAGAAATCTACTATTTCCTGGCAGGCAACATCCTCAAGGAAAACAACAACATTATCCTCCTTATGGACAAAATGTCTATCCACCTTATGGGAAAACCCAACAACCAACTTATAATGCTCAGAACCCATTAGGTTATCCTCCATATCCACATGTTTCTCAACCATCATCAAATCTTGTTTATTCTAGTCAACAACAACCGAACGCAGGAGGACCTACTAGATATAATTATCCACCTAACCTAGTTTATAGTCCTACTGGTGTCCCCATGCCACACCAATATCATCCTCATGTTAACTGACAACTACCATTTCTCGTGACTCTGGATATCCCAGACTTTTTTGGGTTAACCAATGATCCTATATTGCATTATCCTTTTTGGCCAGTCATCCCTGCTAAATTATCTTCTGATATTCCAAAATTTGACGGTAAATCTGGAGAAGACCCTAACAATCATGTGATGACTTTCCATTTATGGTGTTCATCGAACTCCTTAATGGACGATTCTATCCATTTATGTCTTTTTCAGCGAACACTTACGGGCTCAACAACCAAGTGGTATATCGAACTTCCACATGGTTCTTTCCAAGATTTTAACTCCCTTTCCATGTCCTTTCTCATGCACTTTGAACTACCCATTCAATACGATATGGGTAACAAACTCTTGACCTCCCTTCATCAGACAAACTCCATGCATATATCTGATCATATTCATGAGTGGAGATGACGACGAAGGTTGATCAAAGAAGTCACTCCTAACTAGTTATTGGTAGAATGATTTACTAAATCACTGTTACCCCTAATTGCTCGTGATGTCGCCATGGGTGGTGTAGTCACCGAGGAAGAGGCCATTTGATCAGGGGATCAAATTTTGCTCAAAAATTCAAAGTGCTCGGAATCGATTCAAACCGAACGAGAGCGTAGGTCTCATCGTTGTGAATCTAACAAAACTTGTTTCATCTCAAACAAACATCGGGAGCGAGAGATCTCACGATCTGTTCGAATTGTCAAATAGGCAAAAAAAGGATGCTGACTGTGCAGTCTGTATAGGATGACATGGCAGGGTCATACAATGACGTGGCAGAGACTGTACAATTGTACATTGATGTGGAATGTGATGACATGGTAGTTTTTGATTGGCAGATGTGATCGAATTGTGATGTGACACATGACATCATTTCTGGTCAATGGTATGGTGCCACGTGGCACCCCGGTATTGGCTATTGGTTGTTGTTTAAAATTGTATGGGGTCCGTGGGGGTCGAACCCTGGAACTCCCCTTTGGCTCCGTGCTTTGGTAAAGTTTGGGCTACCACTAGCCCACACATTTTTACTTGTAAACCATATGTTATAATATGTATTTAAATTCAATTTATGTTATGGTTGGCGCGGGGGTCCAGGCTAGGGCTTAGCCCCAGCCCCCAGTCACATTTACATTACATATGAACATACCCTCCGTTAAATGGCGCGCGAGGTTTTTAAATGTAGCCCATGGTTATATGTTTGACCATATGTGACCACAACCGAGAGCACGGAGGTTTGAAACGGTTGAGTTCTTTTGCTAGCCCGAGGTCATATCATGACCCTCATGTGCCCGAGAGCTAGGCGGTTAGGGGCTGGCGCATCAATAACCATCCTACAGTTTGCACCGTTTACACGGTTGTGTTCGGTGCTGGGTTTTTATGCTTTAAATAGCGTGTGTGCTAGGTTGAAGAAACAAGGGTGCAATTTGTAGATGCAGAGACAACAAGCTTGAAGAGGAGACTTCAAGGAAGCCTAACTTCTTCGTTTTTTGGCCAAACGAGGTGCCGAAAAATCCCAGCTAGGGGTTTTTGGACGCTCTGAAGCCATTGGAGCAGTCTGTTGGTCATTTTGAGGATTGTAAAGCATTTTTTTGAGCACTTTGAGCAAATAATAATAATGATCCATTGGAAGCTAGACCAGGAGATGTAGCCCAAGAGAGGGGTGAACTCCTTTATCATTTGTTGTGTTATGTGATTTCTGTTCATTGATTATGTTGTTGTTTATTTGTGTCTTAAATGAATAAATCCTATTAATGATGTGTTGCTAAGTTGATCCATTTTCTTTTAACACATAAACTTTACTTGCAAATATTTTCAAGATTACAAGTATTCTTCATTTTTAGATCACCATTGCTCGGTGTCAGTATTTAGATTTGGTTTATTCCTAATCTGGTACTTTATATGAGTTAATCCTAAATGCTACCCATGGAAATACCGATCCATCTAAAGCATCATCCACGTCACATGCAGATGGAGTTATCGGCTTCGTCAAAACCCAATCTGTTTTCCAGCCAACTGGAATGGAAAATCGATCTGCTCTGGCATCCACTCCCAGTTCGATCACACCCTCCTGTACCTCCCCCCAAACTCAAATGTCTGAGGTGAATGCAGTTCAATATTCCCCTTCACAACAATCCAAAGGTAAGAAGAAGACAAAGAACAAACCAAAGAAGAATAATAACAATGAACAACCAAAAGCTCAAAACCCACCACTTGCTACCGAAAAACAACCCCAGCAGAAGCCAAAATTACCATGTCTTATTTGTCGTGACAATCACTACACTCGAGACTATCCACATCGTGATGAAGTGGCCAAACAATTTAAGGGGAGTTCCCAACCCGTCGTGCTTACTCAACCTTTTCCTCAGCAACAATCTATGGTTGCTCAAACCCCCTCTCTAGGGGGCAATTCCAACCACCCTTCTCATGATGAAGCCTCGACAGGTGCCCATATTTATCTATTTAACAGGATTGATTTAACCACCCTCTCTATGAAATATGACACACCAATTAAACCTGACAAAAGAAAAGTCACTAACAGTACTTTACCAGATCCATTACCATTGTTCGTTAGTCCTCCATCTATTAGTCCTCTGTCTAGACCACTTCAGATCGAGAAAAATACGTTCGATTCTATCGTATGCCCTCCTAAGAGCACTATACGTAAATCTACCTTTAATCCTAGTTCATGTGCCACCCAGAACTACAACATTGTTGAAGATTTGGATCAAGCACTATGTGCTATGTCTGGCTTAGAATATCTACAGCATTGCCCCCGTCAACGTAGAACTCTCTTGGTTTCTATTGGTGCTTTTGATCCTGAGTCTCCCAATAATATCATGTTTAACCTGGACGATTTTACATCTCGACTCTCCCACCAACTTGCTTTCCAAATTGATGTTGTTGTTCACAATCAACAAATTCACCGAACCATCTTAGATGAGGGAGCCTCTACTTGTGTCATGTCTTTAGCATGTTGGAAAGGTTTAAAATCACCCACACTTAACAAATCCCCAACAATGTTATGTGCATTGGATGGGCGAGGTTTTGATCCCCATGGACTCTTGTAGTCCTTGTCCGTCCAGTTGGATGGAAAAACCGTCGTCGCTGACATCGAGGTGGTCAATGTTCCCCTCGATTAAAACTTGTTACTTGGAAGAAGGTTGTTTTATGCTATGACTGTCATTGCTTCATTGGTGTTTCGATGTGTACAATTTCCTCATCAGGGAAAAATTGTCACTGTCGATCAGTTAGATTTATGTACACACGATGCTCATGCTCCCACTACAAACAATATTCCATTCTTGGGAGATCATAAGATCACGTATGAAAGTGTTGGTGTGGGCTTGTTAAAATATTCCACCCTCATGGGTACCTTCTCTGCACCACTTCCTCCTACCATGCATCATATTTACACAGTCAATATGATTTCGACTACGACTTATCAGTCTTTGGAATCATCTGAACCCTGGATTGTACCGAGTCCTCTAGAATTCGATGTGCTAGGTGACACCATGCCACTTAGTTCAGCCAAGGATTCATACATTTCTATTCAATTAGCCTCTCCCTCTTCGGATGACCAACATCTCTTGGCACCCGACACCTACTCGATGCCATCTTGGTTAAATTCCTTGACATCTTATTTTAACTACATTTCTCAAATATTTCCATCCGACGAATCTATCATGGAAATGCTTAGCATTGACGAAGTACCTTGGGACGATAACCATCTTTGATCCTCTTTTCTTCCACCTCTTGAAGAAATACAAGAAGATATACACATTATCCCCCCCCCCGATGTTGTCGACTTTCTACAATCACCCATACTTACACAAGATACTATTTCTGAAGGGAATTTAGGCAACATTACCTATACGATAATTATTGACATTTCGATCAAAGAAGGTGTCATGGAAAATATTAATCTCGGTGTTAATTGTTCGCCCGAAGAAGTGGTTTCTTATACCGCTTTATTTAAAGAATTTTGTAATGTCTTCTCTTGGAGCTATAAGGAAATTCCAGGGATCAATCCTTCGATCATTGTGCATGAGATTAAAACCTACCCAGGTGTAAAACTTGTCTAACAGAAAATCCACCCGATCCATCCTAAGAAGACCATGACTATTAAGGAAGAAGTTGAGAAATTATTGAAATCTGGATTCATCTATCCCGTCCCTTTGATGGAATGGGTTTCGAACATTGTTCTAGTTACTAAGAAGAAATCGACCATTCATTTTTGCGTTGATTATAGGGACCTCAATAAGGATTGTCCGAAAGACAACTACCCTACACCCTTCATCGACCAGATCATTGATAATTACGCAGGTAGCGTGATTTTCTCTTTCATGGATGGTTTCTTAGGGTACAACGAGATTGACATTTTACCTGCTAATCCGCATAATACAACCTTCATCTTCCCATGGGGAACTTTCGCCTATTGGAAACTACCATTTGGACTCAAAAATGTTGGTGCCACATTCTAATGGGCCATGTCATATTCTTTCCACGATATCAAACATATTGCAGAACCTTACCTCGACGATTTACCTGCCCATTCATCCAGTTGATCGGACCATTTTGGTCATCTACAGGCTATTTTTATTTGATGTTGGTTCTACTTCATTTGTTTGAACCCACATAAGTGTATCTTTGCTATCAAATCAGGTCGACTCCTCGACTTCATTGTTTCCAAGGATGGGATTCAGGTTGATCCCTTAAAAGTTAAATCTATCCTTGCTTTACCTCTACCTAACAATTTGACACAACTCCAAAGTTTGCAAGGGAAAGAAAACTTTCTTCGTTGTTTCATTTGGAACTACGCTTAGATTACCAAAGGATTTATGCGATTGTTGTAGAAAGACACCCCTTTCATCTGGGATGACATTGCTCAACAATATTTTTCTTCTCTTAAGCATGCATTGACCAATGCACCTCTATTGCATCCTCCGAATTATACGCAGGACTATATCCTTTAATTAGTAGCCTCTAATTCCACTATTGCTATGGTGTTAGTTCAAGAGGATCCTATCGGTGAGGAACATGTAATATATTATTTGAGAAAAATTCTATCTGGTCCCGAGCTCTGATATTCACATGTTGAAAAGTTGGCTCTGGAAGTTGTCATTGCTATCCAAAGATTATGTCATTACATTTTTCTATGCACCACCACAGTTATTGTGAAATCTAACCCCATGTATCATATTCTAACACGTCAAGTTCTTGGGGGAAAATATTCTAAATGGATCGTGATCCTTCAGGAATTCGATCTCAAATTTGTTAAGTCCAAATCTAAAAAATCTTTGGTGTTTGTGAAGATTATTTGCGACTTTCCCCATGCTAATGAAGATATTGAACCCATATATTATCTCCCTAATGAGACTTTGTTCCTCATCAACACGTCTGACTCTGTTCCTTCTTTATCTCCAGACCCAACGTTTTCATCCCGCTATCTCTCGTGAAGAGCGTCATCGTATCTGCCATCATTCCCATCGCTGCCTTATCACCAGTGAAAATTTGTATCACTGTGGTATTGATACTATCCTACGACGATGTTTGACTCATGAAGAGGTTGAACATGTTCTTAATGACTGTCACCTTGGAGCCTATGGTAGTCATCTTTCTGGGATGGCTACAACTCAGAAAATATTACATGACAACTACTTTTGGCCCTTTGTTTTCAAAGATTGTATTGAGGCAGTCAAAAAATGCCCACCCTACCAATTTTTTCACAAAAGGGCACGCACCCACCCCACTCCACTACATCCCATTATTTCCATCAACCCCTTTTCCAAATGGGGAATTTATTTCATACAGTGTAAGCCTACCTCAGCCGGGGGGCATAGTTACATCATCATTGTCGTCGATTACTTCACTAAATGGGATGAGGCTATGCCTAACTTTCTGAATGATGGTCATACTGCAGATATTTTCTTCTTCAGCCAAATCATCACTTGCTTTGGTGCTCCACAAGCCATTGTAACTGATCATGGTTCACACATTCAAAACCAGATGATGAGTGAGTTTCATGCCAAGTTGGGTTTTCTCCATGAGAACTCATCCCTGTGTTATCCTCAAGAAAATGGACAAGTTGAAGCCATCAAAAAGGTCCTTAAAACCATGATTTAATGTATGGTAGGGGAAAAAAAGACATCTTGGCATCTACAACTTTTCTCTGCTCTCTGGGTTTACCGTACTTCAGTGAAAAATGCTACTGGATTCACTCTTTTTTAGCTAGTATATGGCATAGAAGTTGTTTTACCGATCGAGTGAAAAATTCCCTCGTTGAAACTCAAATTAGAACTCTTGCCTCACACTTCTTCTGAAGAAGAATGTTTCTTACACTTGACTAGGTTGGATGAAACACGCTGTGATGCCACTTTCATTAATGAGACATATCAAAAGTGAATCAAGAATCAACACGATAAATACGTCCACTCCCGTACTTTTGTAGAAGGAGACCTAGTCCTCGTTTATGACTAGGCTCATGATAAGTTAGGGATAGGTAAGTTAGAACCTTTGTGGCATGGTCCTTACATCATGAAACATGTTTTACATAGAGGTGCCTATTAGCTAGTTGAATACGACGAAATCTTCCTGGGTGAGCCCCGATTACGTTAAGAAGTACTATGCATAGAACATCTAACATGCGTGCTTTGTACACTATTGTATTTTAGTTTGGTGTGTCTTTTTATTTTTTGTGCTCGGGTTTTTTACTTAGCCAATTATACTGTGTATTGTGTTTTCATGCACATATGACATCTTCCTTTCCTATCTTTATCGGGTTTGCGGATGGTGCTAATCGACACACCCAAAACGTTGCTTCTGTAGCTTGGGTCATTTACCACTCTGATGAGTTGGTGAGTTCAGGAGGTATTTTCTTAGGATCAACAACTAACAGCATGGTAGAGTATCATGTTGTCATCGGACTTTTAACCAAAGCCTCCTCCCTAAGATTTTCTCGCATGATCGTCAACCTAGACTCCCAACTCGTGGTTTGTCAACTTAATCGAATCTATGCTATTCACAATCCTATCCTACTACATCTTCACTTACGAGTTCATCGTCTTGAATGAATGGATGATTTTATCTAATACAGACACATACCAAGAGAACTCAATACCATTTCAGATTGGTTAGCCAATTACATCATGGATCAGTATCTCGTACATAGATAAGGCTTCATAAAGGAAATAAATCATAAATCACATGTAAATTGAAACACATCACATTAAAAACATCATTTAGGCATTGTAAGAACCCAGATATGTATATATATAAGGTGTGACAGAAAATGTTTGATTACATAAAAAAAGTACATAGAAGGGAAAAATGTTGGGTCCTCGTGCGCATAACATCATCATAAAGACTATACAAAAAATATCAGTGAGGTCCTAATCCTCCTGCATCACATTGTGCTCTAAGTAGCACACCACCGCATGGGCTACTCATCTCAGTAAAGAGTTAATACTCTCAGGGACTCCCACTATGTGTCTCTGTAAGTGCAAGGGTACGTTCTCCCTCTCAAAAGGAGGATACCCGCCGTAAGACCACAGAGGTTTGTCTCCACCTCTTGGAGACCTCCTTCCACTACTGCTATCTGAGAATCACCGTGGTGCCCCAATGTTGGTATCTCTGTCGGACGTGTTGCTCCCCTATCTGCATGATGAAATGATACATCCATTAGAAACTCTTCTATGTACCCAAAAATATAACATAAGTTTTAAAATAAAAAAACACTTGAAAATATTGTTTTGGTTTCTTACTTGACGCGTCCCATTCCTCCCCTTTTGGAAGAACCAAGTCCATGCTTCCCTGGAAATCCACTACATCGTATGGAAAGTATTTTATCACGATCAATTGGCATCTCATCCACGCGAAGAAATCACCGGTGAATTTGAACTCTGAATCTGGGCCTAACCTCGGAGATAGGCTAGTCCATTGCTCCATACGTGGTTCTCCCACTGGTTGTACTTCTAATGAAATCTGAGGTTGCATCTGAGGAATGCGTTTTAAGAAGAACAAAACCAGGAATGAACCATACCCAAATTGCTTCTACTGCCCTGCTCTGCATCTCGTAATTTGCTCCTTCACATTCTGAAGGAACCCTGCACTCTAGTTAAACAGTGTTGACTCTAAACACTGTAAACCATAGGACACTTGTGATATTGAAACTAGGTGCGAGCTGGTACTTCCCACTATACTCGTAATGGAAAACAAAATGTATCAAAGAGGTATATCACTGATGTCTTTGATTGCGATTCTACCTCCCACTAATCTTGATCTTGGGACACAATGGTTTGCCAAGTACTCATCCACAGGCATGGGAAGTGCCCTCTTTCTGGATAAAACTACGGGGGACCCTCTTTTCAAGAGGCCGGTCAGGAAGTACACATCTTCCAAATCGATGGTAAGAATATTCTTTCCAATTTGGAACCCTTGTTCCGCAACATTCCATAGCCCAATCATATGCTCGAGAAGAAGAATCTCTTTCTTCATTTTTTGTATTTTGAAGAACTTGAGGAGACCATAATTCCTCAATGAAGCCCATGATCGGGGACTTTTCAAGGTGGCCACATCATCGATTGCATGCTCTCTTTCTTTCCACTCGATCATGACTTTTTCCAAAGTTACCTGCAATCATCAACAACCAAAATTCATTAGTCATGTTTTTCAACAATTTTTGGGCAATTGAAAAACTTTAAAAATAAATTGTTTTCTCTTTCTATGAGGCCAAATCCCCCTTTATATACACATCAGGGAGCCAATGCACCCTCACAAAGGTCACCAGGGCACTTAAAAAAATTAGAACACCCCCCTTCACGTTTTGAGAGAGCGCTGGCGTTTTTGGGAAAGTTTTCTTATGGTTTTTGAGCAGCGCCCCTCAACCACTACATCAAAGAGTTGGCGCACCTTCATTATCTTTCAGGGGCACTTCCAAAATCATACAACACTTCCCCACTAATCCTAGAGAAGTGTCGAGCCTTTTGGGGCACTTGAGACAACCCAGGGCATCAATTTTCGCACCCAATTATTGCCTTAAAACATATTTTGAATCATACAAATTAGAGAACGGAAGAAGAGCACCAACCTAGTCCAAACGATGAGGAGAATAGATAACCGTAGCTTTGGCACCAAACAATGCAAGATTCACCCTCCAAAGCAAAAATTCTCCACTGCTACAAATCTTTGCACAAATGAAATGGTAAATGATATTTTTACCCCTTTTTACTATTATGAATTTCATTTTTTCCTAAGATATAGTTATTTTTGGGTTTTGAAAAATATTTTGGAGGCCTTATTAATACCCTAGAATGTAGTTTTGACATTATTGGTAGGTTTTGGAGTAGTTTTGTTCATTTTTATCTTGTCACATTCACGAGCATAGTATTAGTTCGTTCTCACGCTCAAAAAACATAAGAACGGATCGGGTAAAATTGTATCTCTTTTTCGGACCCGCATGGATACACGAAAAAGGAACTCCTTGGAGTCGTCTTTGAGCTCTTTTCAGACTCCCTAAACATAAAAATATTGCCAAGTGATCTTGCTTCCTTTCCCACTCATTAAAAGGTTTGAAAGTGCGTCTTCTGAGTGATAATTTATCTCTTTTTCGGCCTCGCGAGACTAACATTATGAAAAATGACAACACTAGAGTTGTCTTTAAGTTATTTTCAGAGTCTATAAATATGAAAAACCACCAATTTTACCTTCTTTGGATTCATTAAACAATCATACATTGAAGGGCCCATATGGGACCAAACCCTTACTTCTTCCAGTTCGTTAAACAAAGGAAGAGGGACTTACCAAAGGTGAGTTATATCGAGCATGTGTTACCCTCCTCAAGCTTGTTAAATTAAAAAAAGGTACTCATCTATCTGGATGGGGGAAAAATTCAAGGAAGCAAGCCAAGTAGTTTTTGAGAACATTACCAGTAGCTCTTACAGTCACCCTTGAACACAACATTTTATCTTTGCATGAATTTCTCTGTTGAACCTCTGCACTAAACCAATCCTTTGAGTTTCCTTACTCATTTGGGTCTCCCAAAGAAAGTCAATGCATTATCAAGTTTTGGTCCATGTCAAGTTTTCTGCTGTCATGCCTCATTGTTCAAGGGAAGTATCTACCTCAAGAGTCAACCATCATAAATTCATGTTTCAATACCCATGTCATTCCATGTTCATTTGATCCACCAATTACATCTCTGTGTCAGTTTCATATCGTTGATGGGGGATACACTAGGCCCTCCTTCGACGAGTCTATTCCTGTCGACTTCAACACATTATCCGGGAACTAGACTTAGAAACTAGTTAGTACCTTGGGACCTACATGCCTCAACGGCAAGCCTCCTCACGTCTGATAATGGGTTTACATCATTGAACTATGATCGAATGATTCCAAGTATTTTCGACTTCAGCTCATCCATTCACATTTGTTTTAATGTACTAGAGTACCTTGGGAATCATTGACATCAATGGTGATTTCCCTTGTGCTTGTTAACGATTTACCTCATTGACCAGTAATCAACTAGTTTTTTCCATATTTGAAATTAGGACATATGTTCACATGGTTATATTCATACTACATTGGGATCAGTAAGAAGACCCTGGGTTGAGTCATCACTCTTTTATGTACTTTTCCTAGGTTGCGACAAAGTTTATTTTGAACATTGACACATATATTGTCACATAGATCCACTTTGTGTTGGTTGTGGCTATGTCTTGTCGTCTCATAGATCCACTGTGTATTATTCATGGCTACAATCAGTTCAGGTCATAGGAGTATAGATCCACATTGTATCTTCAGTGGCTATACCTTTCTGTCAATATAATTATGGATCCACAGTGTATTTTATGGCGGCCATACCTTGAAAGTATTTATCACTCAAGCATACGTATTCATGCCTTAGGTCTGAAACATGTCATAATATTTGTTTGATGGTTGTGTGCAGTTTCTTCCAGGTTCTTTGACTCCATACCCTTGCTTGAAAAAGTCTACAAAGTAATTCAGTCATCATTTTTCATTTTCTAAATTTGCACTTTGGGGGGAAATCTGTTACACATCAAAATTACTCATTAGGATGATGGCCTAGTGTCATCATTACCAATGTCACAAGTGTCACATTTTGGCCACAAGTGTCGCAAAATCATACTGTCATATTGCCTATGTTGTGTCTCGGATGAAATTATCAAGAACACTCAAAAGACACCTCAAAAGACTAGTTTTGAAGAGGAGAAATCATTTGACAGAGAGTACAAGTCTTTTTCCATAGAAACAACCACTAAAAAAACAATTTTGGAAGGTAGTGTTGCCTTATACATTGTCAGGGAGTGCCAATGCTCTGTGACCTCTTTTGGGGGAGAGTTCCAATGCTTTGTGCCTCATTCTAAGGGAGTGTTGGCCTTTTTTGAGTGAATTTTTGGATTGTTGAGAGAAATCAGGGAAGAATCCCTTCATATCTGGAGTTGGTTGGATTTGGATATGAGGTCAAGGCTCAATCTTAGGGAAGATACACAAATAAAGGAGAAGAATCCTCAACTTATCCCAAGTATCTCTTAAGTGGTTAGGCCTCTCCAAGCCTATATAAGGAGGCCTCTTCATGGTGAAAGGGGAGACATTGTAAAGCATCAAACTTATGATCTCATAAGGGAGATATCATTGAAGTATCATCATTTTGTGTGTGGATTATTTAAGCAAGGGTCTGGACAAAGAGAACTTGGTGAAGTTGTTGCACTTACATCTATGGTTGTAAGAATTTCACTTTGTTTCATTAATGTAAATATATGATTGACCTGTTTTCTTTAAAGTTTGTGTATGTTTCATGAACTTATTTCTTTTATAGATACATTATGAAGCTAATCATGGTAGTGTAGGAAGTTGTTTCATTTTTTTTTCTCATTGTATTGTAGGACCTTCTGAAGAACTTGGAGATCAAGTTCAGCCTAGATCGAGAAAGGAAAAACGTCATTAAAAGGTATTTACCCTTCTTCCTTCTTCTTCTTTGAATAGTTTAGCTTCATGAAAAGGAATGTCAGTGTTCACAATAACACTTTTCTGTCTTGGTCATAGGGGTCTAGTATCCAAGAGGAAATCCACTTGTCTGTAGGGGGCTTCTCCTGTAACAAGTAGGGCTTAAGCTCAATGAGGTGTTGCCCCCTAAGTAGGCCTTAAGCTCAATTAGGTGTAGGATAGGAACATAGAGAACTCAAATGATGGCTCACTCAACTCATAGACTAATACCACTCCAATATGTGATGAACACCCAAATGGTTAGGAATCATATTTAGTATTGTCATCCCAATGTCCAAAAGAAATCCATTGCTAGTTAGAAAATAGTTCTCTAGCTCTAGGTAGAAAGTCCTTCATAATTGAACAACAACCAACCCCCTCACCTAAAGTGGAAATCAATTTTCTAATCTCTCAATGATAATAGACACCCCCAAGATTGTATCTTGGCTATCCCATTCCCTACCAAGTCACACATGGGATGAAATTAGGCTTAGGGGAAGAAACACAAGTTCCATAAAGTGGGTAAAAAGTGAATTACAACTCAATCCCCTTGGGATTTTTACCCCAATTTACTTTAGAAAACATTTTAAAGTCACTTTTCCCTTTCTTAGTTTACTATGTGCAAAAATTAGGCGGGTTATACTCATTGAACAAGATCCATTTTCCCTTTGATGTCATTTCCACAATTTGAATTAATATCTATCTAAGTTTCTCCACTCAATCTAGGTCCTCTAAAACATAGAATTGCAACTCATTAATTAGTGTCCAACTAACATAAATGCCTTAAAATTATGTCTAGGATGCTCTAGACATCTAACCTAGGTTCATGAAGGTCCCTAATCAAGGAAACAACACACACACACACACACAC
>ML797167.1:395500-418793 GCA_009831015.1 Picea engelmannii
GTGGTAATAATCAATAAATTGCAACAAATGTAGAACACAAGGAGTTTAGAAGGGGTGTTACACTAATAATGGTGATCCATATCATCCATTAGAGAATTGAATAATGCAAAAAATACACACACCAACCATTTTAAAATCATTGGTGTGCGTAGAATGTTAAAGAGTACCATTATTACCTTACCCAAGTTACCGCATGTGCAGTAAAATGGAGTAATGCCAATAAATCATGTCTTTGCAAAGTCCAATCATAGATTTTCAATATGTCTTATAGAGAGATTTGAAACATATATTTTTTTTCAGATGATATCTTGCACCAAAGAACTACTACAACAATTTTAAACAAAATAATGCATCTAAATGTAATCCTTTGTCTTCAATAGTAGCTTGCTTCAAGTTTATGGTGCTCTTCAATGAAGCATACTACTAGTTTGCTAGTTATTTGAATATTTTTGTGAATTGGAATGTCTTTGCAACCATGGGACATGGAGCGTGAATACCATATCTTTGATATCTTTGAGGGACACACTAGTGGAATTCTTTTTAAAAGGAAAAAAGGAGAATTTACAAACTAAATTGGAAAACTAAAACCATGAAAATGTAAGTTAAGATGAAGAAAAGGAATTACATGGCCTCTTTTTCATTTTGAGGGAATGATTGTCACATAAATAAAAAGTTAATTTTGAATGTGGGGCTTGGTAGGGGGCCAAGGTTGAAAAATCCAATGATGAAATGGAAAACAAAGTAGTCATAGAGGGACAAAGGGCACTTGTGCTTGAAGGTGTTGGAAGCACATTGTATAGTAAAAAAATTGAAATTGTTTTAATATTAATTTGTGTTTAACCTTACTGGAGTGAGATTTGTATCTTTATGTAGTGATGTAATTATAGGTTTGGAATACATTGATAATAAATTAAAATAAAATAAAAATAATGATATGCTCCATGTAAGGTTATTTATTGGCACATTTATAGTTTTAGTAAGCACAATGATTTTTTTGTAAATATTTTTTTCACAATTTTTTTTTTTAAGTTAACCCCTAATGTAGTTCTCTTAGGTGAAGATGAACCAAAGAAGTTGTATGTTTTGTACCCACCTCATAGAAATTTTTTAAAAATACTTTGTTTTATAAATTTTGAGTGTGCTTTGATATTTTTTTATTTGTCCCTTCTCTAGTACACCTTGTATCATGATACACTAGTGGAAATTAATTATAAAAGTTTGAGAAACCTTCATTGCTGAACATTGCAAATAATAGTGAAAAATCACCTTACCAATAGATTAGAAAGGTTCCTTGTGTTATAATAGGGGCATACCCAGGGTTCAACGCTTCAACAACACACCAACAAAACCCTAACTACCGGCCCTTTCGGCATCACCTGCGAAGCAGGCGAAGTCTCACCTGAGGTAGAGCAGGGAAGGTTACAGGAATCAGGTGTCTGTAACCAAGTTGGGACACAGATCTGTGATTACAATTACTTCACAGGGTACTTAATAACAACATGCATTATTTTATCATTTTTATTCACATCGCAAAACAAACCCTAAGAATAGATCGATGTAGTAATACTAACAAAATACACATCGCACTTGGTAGCATAAAGAAGATCTATCACATTCAACATAAATAAAGCACTAATCATTCACAGATCTATCTATCATACATAACCATCAGTGCACTAAGAAGAACATCAACAAATGATATACATGGTTCTCACTAGTGTGGGGCTACATCCACGAATGACTTCTTCTTCTTTATTAGTCTCCAATCTCTTACGTTCTTCTTCTCCTTTGAACTAAGCCATAGGGCCAAGCTTCACACCAGATAGGTGATATTTTCACTAAGCATTGGATCCACCTTCCCAAAATCAAGTCAAGGCACGAAGCCAACTCCTCTATTAAGCATAGAGACTTACACAGTATGTTGCATTAAGCAACCCAAAACTACTTGCCTCTTGCACTTAGCTACTTACATGCCCCCTCTTATTTTCTACATTGCATTCTTATACTTATTTATACTTTTACATAACAAGGCCTAATCATGGATAAACCCATGGGCCGACATCCCATAAAACCTAATACAAAACCCTAAGAACCCTATGTTGGGTCCACAAATCAAGTGAGATTCCATGATCTCATCTCTGCCTGGGTGCTCCATCTTCAACCAGCCTGTCAAAGTACAAAAAGGTGGTCAAACCTAACCAACGTTTGCTCAAAACTTGGTCGAGGGCTAACACCTTCTGTCAGTAAGGTCATGATACAGGAAGTAACCAAATCTAGATCTTCCGTGAGGTGTTCGTAGGTCTGTGCACTTCTGTCGCTCAATTGTTTGCATTATGAAGCAAGGGCTCTTATTCTTCCCACTAGGCTCTTAGTGGCTTGCTCCCTCTGGTTGCACAGTTCCTATGGAGTTCTTGGTACTGCTTGGATATCCAACTCTATTACCCTTGCTTGAAGCTGCTGGATGGCTTCAACGAGCTTCACCACTTGAACCTCAATTGATTCATGTTCTTCTTGTGCCAAGCATGGCACAAAGCGAAGTTCTCTGCCCACCACTTCTCTAACTGCGGTATGCTCTGTGAGGATTTAGTCCTTTTCCCTCTATATCTTCACTTTGTCCTCCTTGAGCATCGCTCAAAACTCATCCTTCTCATTTTCATAAGAGGTCACATAGTATCGCGCAACTCGTAGTTTCTCCAAGATCTCCTCTTTTTCGTGTTTCAAGGCTTCTATAGCCTTATCCTTTTCTTCTTGGAGTTGTTGAAGTTGAGCCTCTATTGCATTTGCAAGTCTTCAAAGTTGGGCTGGCTCATCCCCCAACTTTGTAGTTTCTAATGAGGAAGGCATAGTAGATACTATGTGGATCGCTTGAATAGCTCGTTGTATCTCCTTTAGCTCCTTCTCGACCTTTACATACAACTCTTCCTTCTTTGCTCCATTTCTCTACAAGAGATATTCGGACACATCCTCCATCACTCCACTGACTAGAACTATATCATCCTCTATAAGAATAACTTCTAGCTGAGGTTTACTGGTGCAGGTCTTCTTTCTTGCCAAGGGTTTCTGCGGAGAAACCTTCCTTTTCTTCGGTGTTTCTGTCTGGGAAGGTGGATCATTCGACGGTGTAGCTTCACCTTCTTCTTGATTTTCTCCTTATTCTCCTCCTAATTCTTGATTTACTTCATCTCTTCCTCCTCCTATGGGTGAGCCAGTTACATTTTCTTTCGAGGCGTTGTCCTCCTTATCAGTCTCTATGTTTTAAAATTCCTCCTTTTTCTTTTTCTTCTTCGCACTTAACTGTCCTCCATGCTCAAACCGGATGACCAAGAGGATTCCTATGATGTTAGGGTTGGAGAGTTTTGCATCATCAACCGCTGCAAGGAACTCCTCTGGCCACTCCTTCGTGATCTACTCCATGTCTCCACCAGTCATCTTATAGTAATATTGTAGCTCTCCCTAGTTGTCTTCATCAAGTATCTATGAGGTGCAAGCATGGCATAGTTCTTTCTGTCACCGAGATTGAAATCATTGTTATTCAAGGATGGGATTTGTCCCAACTGGCTTTCGACTACATGTATCCCCTTATGGATGTAAGCGGTGATCAAAGTGTACTCATAGTTCCGTGGGATGCTATTGTGGTTAACCATGCCAGTCAAAGGTGGGATATAATCTGGTAAGATCGACTAGATCTGCTTCATATTAGCCAGATCATCGTGATGCTTACTTTTCTTCTCAGTCATGGGGTTAGCACAACTAGAACATCATCCAATCGAAGGAGAATACTGACATCCCCTAGTACGATGCCTAAACACCTTTATACATAGCTCTGTCATCCATAAATTTCTTAAGGACCTCTTCGACGGACTTCTCCAACTCAGTTTGTTCACCCAGCATTCTCTCTTTTAAATGTATAGGTGAGGGTAGGAAAATAGACAAATGGAGTAAACAATGGAAGGCGAGGTCTAGGTTCTGAAATCACAGTTCGACACACAATCAAATATTTGATAGCTCAGTTAATCACAGATGGTGAAAAGTGGTCCCAGCGCAGTGACCAACAGTTTAAATAAGCGAGTGTCCTAACAGATTATTCTAACGGGCAGGAATGCTTTCATTAATGTGAATATGTTCGTTATGGCATGGTCTCAACATCCCAAATGTGGTCTATTTTCCAATAAATGCACTTCCTAGCCATTTTGGAGTGTCGTTCTAACAGTCGGGGTGCCTCCAACGGTCATATCACTTCGCCAAGGAAAAGTCCCATTCTACGCGGTTCTGCTGTTTTGGCGAGGTTCAGAGCCTACAAGACTACCTCCTAAGAAGTTTCCCTGTAACTTCTTGTAGATTTTCCAACTTTGATTTCTTCTTACTGAGCTTCCTTTCCTTCTTTCCTATGATCTGAGTCTCTCTAACTATTTTTGTATTTCTCTTTCCATTCTTATTCCTATCTTCTCCTAGGGTAGTAACTTCGCGCTGCTAAGGTGTTCTCAAAGGGTTCGAAATTAATATCCCTTCCCTTACCACTTCCTATATGGATATGATTTCTTCTTGCATGGATAGGTCCTTCAAACCTTCTTGCATTCTTTCAACTTTGACAACTAATTCTCTTATTTTTTGTTGCTTCGACTCAACTTCTTGTTCTTCTATCAGTCGATCTATCTTTCTAGCTATGAAATCCCTTAGTTCTTGATTTTTATTTTGTGTAGCTTCTTCCTTTTCTTTCCTTCTGATCTGGTCTTTCTCAATCCAAGTCTTACCTAGCAATAGGGGAAAAGGGGCACTATTCTCAACAAACTTAATGACTTCAAATTCCTCTTTAGTCGGTGTTCCATGGGTGATAATAGGTACATTAGTAATTCTTCCACATAAGGTTATCATCTTTCCTTTGAATAAACCTATCCTTTCTAATGAAGGTACTATAGTAGGCTTTCCCAAAATTTCCCAAGTTCTTTATGTCATAATATTCACTTGTGTTTATTCATCCAAGACACAGTCTATGATGAAGTCTCCTATTCTTGTATCTATGTGTTTTTTTTCTTTCATGATCTCTGGTAAATTGACATATTTGTGATCATCCATTACATCTTTCAATTGTTCTAATGGAGTCTGAACTTTCTCTAATTCTTTCCCATGATGATTCTTTAACATGCTCTTCTTGTCTCCCGCTCATTTGTTCTACTTTAACAATCATCTTGGAAAATCCTCAACTTCATGACCAACAACTTTACAATAAATAAAAATAGGACCTGCACTAGGGCATTCCTTAATGAGATGTCTCGGTCTTTTGTAATTATAACATAGGGCTAATCCTCTCTTCCTCTTGTACTGCGCACTAAGATCACAGTGTTGGACCTGCAATCTGCAAAAATTCTTTCTAGGTTCTTGCATCCACTTGTTAGTCCAAAAATTCTTTCTATGCATAAGAATAACATATATTTCTCTATTTCTATCAAATTTATTCATATCAACCCTTTCTTCTAATTGTACCCTAGATTTCAGACTAGGACAAAATCTATGAAACATACCTAGATTCATGCTTTCAAAACAAAAATTTCTACTTATCAAAGCGCAAAGTTTTACCTTTTTTAAGATCTTACCTCTTGTCTTCAGAACTACTTACTCTCTTTCCACAAAGCTTTGCAATTCATGTAGAGTGTTGTGCACTATAGTAGTAGATCTACGCACAAAGATTTTTTTTTCTTTACTTCAGTTCCCAACAATCATAGTTTCAAGTCCCGACAACGGAACCATTTGTTGGCACAAGGGTAGACCCAGGGTTCAACGCACCAACAAAACCCTAACTACCGACCCTTTCAGCATCACCTGCGAAGTAGGCAAAGTCTCACCTGAGGTAGAGACAAGGGGGGTTACAGGACTCAAGTGTCTGTAACCAAGTTGGGACATAGATCTGTGATTACAATTACTTCGCAGGGTACTTAAGAACAACATGCATTAGTTTATCATCTTTATTCACATCGCAGAACAAACCCTAAGAATAGATCGACATAGTAATACTGAAAAAATACACATCGCATGTAGCATCATAAAGTAGATCTAGCACATTCAACATAAATAAAGCACTAAGCATTCATAGATCTATCTATCATACATAACCATCAATGCACTAAGAATACCATCAACACATGATATATGTGGTTCACCTCAGTGTGGGGCTACGTCCACCAATGACTTCTTCTTCTTTATTAGTCTCCAATATATTACATTCTTCTGCTCCTGTGCACTAAGCCACATGGCCAAGCTTCACACCGAACAGGTGATCTGCACACTAAGCACCAGATCCACCTTCCCAAAATCAGTTCAAGGCACAGATCTAACTCCTCTATTAAGCACAGAGCCTTACACAGTTTGTTGCATTGAGCAACCTAGAACTACTTGCCTCTTTCACCTAGCTACTTACATGCTCCCTCTTATTTTCTACATTACATTCTTAAAATTATTTATACTTTTACATAACAAGGCATAATCATGGGTAAAACCATGGGTCGACATCCCATAAACCCTAATAGAAAACACTAAGAACCCCATGCTGGGTCCACAAATCAAGTGAGATCCCGCGATATTAGTTCCTCCTGGGCGCTCCATCTTTGACCAGCCTGTCAAAGTCTAAAAAAGTGGTCAAACCTAACCAATGTTTCCTCAAAACTTGGTCAAGGGCCAACACCTTGTGTCAGTAAGGTCATGATACAGGAAGTAACCAAATCTCGATCGATTTTATATTATACATAAATATCCCATCATGATTTCTACCCCACTCTAATTATTGGATCAAAAAGGAAAATTGAATGAGATCCTTTTCTTTTTCAATTGACTTAGAAAAGAAACCCTGATAAAAGATTTGATGTTGTGGATAATGCATATGGTGGGTTGTTGTTGATTCTTATCTCCTGCCAAAGACGACCTAGTTAAAAAGAGGAACTCGGTAACTATCATTATATTTTCTCCTTAAAGGCATCTACACTAGGTTACTAGGTTTTGATACCTCTCCTTAAGCCACAATTAAGAGTAAGATGCTCATTAGCCCTATTTAACTCTATCTAATTTTATTCAAATTCATAATTATATAAGTTCAAGTACTTTAGTTGATTCACTTATTCTTTGTCAAAACCAAATTTTAAAATTGAGGTTCCCTTTTACTTTATTAATAAGTCCCTTTATTTTATTAATAAGTCTATTTATTCATCTTCACTTAATAAATTACATCTTGCACAAGGATTATATTATTTTTTATTCCTTTGAAATAAATTTCTATAATACTATTTTTAATCTTGTAATGATTTTTTTGTTATGTTATAAGATGTGTTAGCAACATTTCTTGTCTTCGGCATCGAGATACACAAGTCTGCAAGTTCCTCGGGGAGCGCCCAAGCACAACACATAAAATAAGTCCTTTTCAGACTTAAAATCAAGCGATTGGGCATTTCATTCTTCAGCGGAAAGGATTCAGCGATCGAGCAGAATAGCGAATGATGGGTAATTGCAGATTAATCGAGTCACGTCAAGTATAGCACTTAAATTTTTAAGGAAGTGAACGGTCAGAATCCTTCAGAAGGAACTCACGAAGTTACGAGGGCCGTTGATCACAAGCAGTTCAAGCGCAGTGTTATTTCTCGAGCTCGGGGTTCGTGAGTTCGAAGGGCGGACCATATCCTTTTGATTGCGCAAGATTCCGAGTTATGAAAAGTGTCCGAAGGAGGTCAACCGTCGCTGACCATCGCATCTCAAGACTTCGCGAGGGGAGAATGCCAAAGTCTGATACTCCAACTCGAGAGGTCACGAGTAGCGAGAGGCGCTAGTACTCAGGCCCTAACCGATGGTTACATGCAGAGAGCGCTGACCAGAAAGGGGGACCAACCCGTATCACCATCTCGGGATCGGGAGTTTAGAAAAGGGAGTCGAGGGTCTTTGACCCATGAACTCACGAATCACGAAAGGGAAAGAACTTTTAAATATTGGGCCCACAGTATCAGGGGGCAATCTCAGCCGTCCATTTGAAGCAGACACCTGACGCGCGATTAAGCTCCCCACCTTTTTGCCCATCGCGGTTTCAAAGTGCAAATAACAGCTCCATCATATCCCGATATGCGAAGTAGCGAGAGCGTTCAGGACCTGGGGCCCACAACACGTTGGGTGAGTTTAGGACCGTCAGATTTGAAGGACGCGCGACACTAGATTGAGCCGTCTTGGCATATCGCTCATTGCGATTTCGATCATCAAGGATCAGCCCCTTCATATTCGCGAATGCCAAAAAGCACCATGGGAATAGGCACGTGGTCATAGTCCTTGGTCACTTGGAGAAAGAGAGAAGCTGCGTAAAGAAGGCCGAAGTGCCGAGTTCAGTTACAGAGAGGATCATTGTGGTCTCCAAGCACCATCAGATCCGATCTCCATGTTGTTTCTCACCTGGAGTAAATGAAGACAAGAGCGGGTGGTTGAAACCTCCTTTCATTCATTAAGTGAGGGTATGGAGGGTCTGGCGAACCGTCTGCCCGAGGAAGTCTTGTGTATCGATTTTCTCAAAGACGCCATGCCGAATTCCTCAACTCGACAGAGAGGTCTGCGCACGCTAGCCCAGATCTTAATGGTCCAGCTACCCTCCTTACAGGAGCCATACGTAGTTAAGATGGCACTTAAAGAAAGATATCAGTACGAGTTTGACTGAAGAGACACCAAGCCTTGGGCGACTGGGCACGCCTCTATTAGGCGATTTTCTCTGAGTATATAAACTCAGTCTTTGTATTTTGTAAAGTATCGATGGTAGAGCGAAGCTCCAGATTGTAAAGTTTTAACAGATATCCTAGCTCTGGTTATGCATGTGTATGTAAGATTTCTTGTTTAATTTCAGACAGTCTTTCTTCTTCCGTCTAAATTTTCATCTTATACTAAGAGAGTTTGTGATCGACTGATTCGCACAAATTATGGCAATTATGTTGTGATAAAGGATTTATTGTGACACTATTGTTTTCTCTGGCTTTCTGCGTCTGAGCGTAAGAAGATCTTGTGCTTAGATGTCTTCTTCCACAATCTGTTAGAAACCCAATGTTTATAACAAACCTTCGCACCTCTCTGATACAAGTCTTCCCCCTACTCACCCTTACTACAACTCACTGTCTGAAGTTATCTAAGACCTCACTCACCCATGCATGCTCGGCCTAGTTTCAAAGTTGGAAGCACATCCTTTGAGTCAATATCCATTTGATCACCCCATTAAACAAATCGTAACATAAACTGATGGGCGTCGGGCTCTGCTCCTGCTGCAATCCAGGGGTGACTTCCGACGCTAACATTTCTGGCGCCATTGTCGGGGACGAAGTTGAAAATTTTCCCCGGGATTGAACAACATTGAGCCTCTGATTCTGAAGGTGCATCATCTTTCAGAGCCTTTGAAGATTGCTATTGTGCACCTAGCGACTCCATTGTGATGATTCCACTGGAGAGAACCTTCTATTTTAGTTGTGGATTCCAGAGGCAGACACACGCGGTCACATCCACAACTACCCCTAGCTACGCATGTAACTGATCCGGAGGTGATTTTCAGAAAAGGAAAGGCCTCTGAAGGAGAAACTTCCACCGCTAAACCAGGTAATCCGCTATCTCCTTCTGTAGAAACTCCATTTTCTTCTCCTCAGCTTCCCAGCAAACCGTTTTCTGAAGTTTCCCATTTCCTAAATTTCGAGAGTGTTCCTGCTGAGTTTTCCCCTCCTGATCTGGGATTGGAGGGAGAAATCCTTGTCACTCCCCTCTCTTCTGAATCTGTACCTTAGCGTAGACCCGGGACTATAGAAGATTTCCCCACTCCTACACAAAGAGGAGCACCCACTGACTTGAGCTTGTTATCCCTTTCCCTAAATCCCCTCTTGTTTCCCACTCCACTTTGGGACTCATTCCCAGTAGCCCCCTCGCATATTCCTTCTCCTCCCAGCTCTCCTGCACCTAATATTCCTATGGCTGGTGCTAATCCCCCCCCAAATAGAATGGACGTCATAGTCACTGCCAAATATGCTCCCTTAATCCTACCCCATCCTGTGAATCCTCTTCCTGTTGGGGATTACTTGAAATACATGCCCAAGTTCACTGGGGAAGGGGACATAACCGCAGAAGAGCACCTAGATGCTTTCTACAGTTATGAAGACAACCTCAACATTGAAAGTGAAGATGTCTGGATGAGAGTCTTCATCCAGAGCCTAGATGGTGAAGTGAGGAAGTGGTTTAGAGAATTGGTTCCAGGGTCTATTGCTGGGATTGAAGCTCTAGATAGTGCTTTCCTAAGGCAGTGGGGTGACAGGAAGGACTTCATGTATTACATGACAAAGTTTGGGTCTCTGAAGAAGATGGATGGAGAGTCTGTCTCTGACTTCTCCAAAAGATTCAATAAGATGTATAATAAAATTCCTGCCGAAATAAAACCCTTAGAAGCCTCGGCCAAGATTTCTTATGCTAGTGCATTTGGTCCTGATTTCTATCTTCTATTGAGAGAACGAAGAGCCACTTCTTTAGCCCAAATGAAAGATGCGGCCATAGAAGTGGAATCCAATGTATTAGCAGCTAACAAAATGAGGAACAAGGCTGACGCAGACAGAAGGAAGGGAATTTCGGAAGCCTCAACTTCTGGCCCATTGGTGTCCCACCCTCAAGTGGATGAGCTGACCAAAATGGTGAAGTCTCTGTCTGCAGAGATGGAGAGAATGAAGGTGGAGGGGAGGAAAGCATACAAGGGCCCTCAAAACTCCGAAAATAAAGGAGGTTTCAGGGGGCCAAACCATATTACTTCCCTGACTGTACAAAAGGAAAGGGGAAGAGACAGAGAAGATCAGAAAATTCAAGCCCCTTTCCAAAACAATTTTATGGCCGAGGAAGAAGAAGGGGAAACAGATGAGCCCGATCATGAAATCCATTTCTTCGGAGACACTCCTCCTTTTCCTCATCTCACTCAATCAGCATACGAGGAGTCTCTCATGGACAATTAACTAAATGAGTTGAGCAAAAGAGACAAGACTAGTGGCGGCTAAGGCAGGTATGATCTGCGTTCCAAGAAGAAGACAGTAGAACCTGATGTTCCCAAGAAGCCTACTAGAACTGAGAAGCCTGCTAATGAGGTAGCAGACAGTCACAGAGGTAATAATCCCTGACCCATTTCTCCCATAGTCCAGGGTCATGTTCCCGAAATAAGAGAAATTTCGAAGCTTACATCTTCTTTTAATTTTGAGCATGAAATTCAAAAAATCAGAATCCCTATGCCCCTGACCGAATTGATTAAACATGAAGGGTTCAAGAAATGCTTCTTTGAGATTTTACAGTCTGAGACCTCATGCCTTCCCACAGACTCCATCAATTTGCAATATGAAAAGCCTGCGGTTATCCTAGGTCCGATGGTAGAAGATAGGAACGACTCGTCCCCTCCTTTCTAAACTTCCCTGAACATACATGACAAGGTACTGCACAACTGCTTGATGGATTATGGGGCCTCTCACAACCTTATGCCCAAAACTTTCATGGAAGAGTTAGGGCTAGAAGTCACCCAAGCCTATCATGACCTTTATTCCTTTGACTCCAGAAAGGTTCATTGTCTAGGAGTTATCAAAGACCTGCTCGTGACCTTGTTTCAGTTGCCCATGAAAAGTGTGGTCATGGATATTGTAGTGGCTGATGTCCCCCCCAATTTCCGTATGTTTTTATCAAGATCTTGGATAAAAAGACTGGGGGGAACCTTGCATATGGACCTAACCTATGCTACTATCCTGGTGTTTGGGGGAGAACATAGGAGGCTATATAGGGAAGCCTGGTTGGCCTATATAATCAGTGATGAAGCCAATCCTACCAACCATCCTATTTTTGCCTTAGACACTGATTTAGGTTCCAGTTTACTCCAACTCACTCATGCTCCTGAGCCCCCTCTTGAACTCATGAAGCAGCCCACCTCTCCTCGTGAACTTCCTCCTTCCATCACCCCTGTTTGGAAAATGTTTTTTGATGGAGCCTGTTCCAGGGAAGGCGCTGGTGCTGGGGTGTTTTTTGTCACCTGCTCAGGAAACTGTATGTCTGTCATACAAATTAGAATTTGAAACCACCAACAATGTGGCAGAGTATGAAGCCCTTGTCCTAGGATTAAGAGCTGCAAGGGAAATGGGAATTCAGGAGGTAGCCGTGTTCGGAGATGCAGAGTTGGTGGTCCAACAAATCAGAAGCACTTATCAAGCTAAGCATCCTCAACTTAGAAATTACAAGAATGAAGCATGGGACCTAATTGACAATTTCTTCTCAGCCTTCAATATCTCTTTTATTCCAAGGGAGGATAATGTTGTGGCCGATTCTTTAGCTATCTCAGCCAGTTTGCTCAAAGTTTCTCTGCTGCCTATGGTCAACTCTGATGTTGAAATAAAATATAGGCCCTCTATACTAGACAATGTCAAGCATTGGAAGGTATTCGAAAATGATCTGGAAATCGAAAGATTTCTCCAATCTGTTGATGAATTTTCTGCGTTGCACATTGATCAGGATCCTAATACAGAGGAAATCCCTCACCTTGAGGTGTTTCTAAATAAAATTGCTAACCACCATATTATTCAGCTACCCAGCAATCATATTCCGAGGGGACTAATTCCTTTAGAAATATTGTTCAATGGGAATGATGTGGCAGTAAAGGGTCAGGTTTCAGATAAAGATGTTGACATAGCCGAGTGCAACATTGGCACACCGGAGGAGCCTAATTTTGTCAAGTTGTCAAGCAGTTTGACCATAGAACAAAGGGTCGAATATACTGAGTTGCTGAAGGAATTTGATGATGTGTTTGCATGGACCTACGAAGACCTCAAAAAATATGACACATCTGTCATTGAACACAAGATCCCATTTAAGGAAGAAGCTAAGTCGTTCAGGCAGAAGTTAAGACAGATAAATCCCATGTTGCTGCCTGTCATGGAGAAAGAAGTAAAGAAATTATTAGAGGCCCAAATCATCGTTCCCCTGAGATATTCCGAATGGGTGGCCAATTTGGTTCCGGTTAGGAAGAAAAGTGGAGAAATCAAGCTTTGTGTCGATTTCAGAAACCTGAACAGGAGCTCAAAGAAAGACAATTAGCCCCTACCCAATATGGAACACATCTTGCAAAGGGTAACCGGAGCATCTAGGATCTCCATGATCAATGGTTTCTCTGGCTATAATCAGATATCGGTCATGCCTGAAGACAAAGAAAAGACAGCCTTCACCACTCCTTGGGGCACATTCATGTATGCCAAAATTCCATTCGGACTGTTGAATGCAGGAGCGATGTTTCAGCGAGCCATGGACATAGCCTTCATCAGAGAAAAAGATCAGTTCGTGGTGATCTATATGGATGACATCACAGTCTTCTTGAGGTCCGACAAAGAGCACTGCTGTCACCTAAGGAAAGTCTTCTCAAAATGTCAAAGATTCGGCCTTTCCCTGAACCCCAAGAAATCTTTGTTTGCTATGGAGGAGGGGAATCTACTAGGCCATATAGTATCAGCAGAAGGAGTGAGGATTGATCCTAGCAGAGTGGAGGCAATTCAGACCTTGTCACTTCCTAGGTCGAAGAAGGAAGTTCAATCCTTTTTGGGGAAGATTAATTTTCTGAGGAGATTTGTCTCGAATTTTGCTGAGCTGGTGAAACACATCACAGCCATGCTCAAGAAGGGAAATGAAGTGAAATGGATCGTTGAACCCAGGGAATATTTTGTCCAAATAAAAAAGGCATTGACTAAGGCACCAATGCTGGTTATTCTTGACTATTCGAAAGATTTCCTAATTTTCTCCTTCTCTTACTTTGATACAGTAGCGACGGTCTTGTTGCAGAGAAATGAGGAGGGGCAAGAGAAACCCATTGCCTTCTTCAGCAAGGCGTTAAGAGATGCAGAGGTCAGGTATGAAATCATGGAGAAATAGGCCTATGCCTTAGTGAAAGCTCTCAAATCTTTCAGGGTCTATGTCCTACACTCAAAGGTGATTGCATACGTTCCTTTAGCCTATGTGAAGGACATCCTTGTACAGCCTGACATTGATGGGAAGAGGGGTAAGTGGATAGCCAAGATCTTGGAATTTGACCTGGAAATAAGGCCTACCAAATTGATCAAAGGTCAAGGCTTAGACAAGCTGTTGGCTGAAGCCAATTTCCAGGCTTTGGGGATAAATTTCATGAATGAATGCTCAGGAATTCAGTGGGGTCAGCTGTCTAAAGAAGACCCTCAAAGAGAGCCCCCATTGGCTTGATGTCCTTGGTATAAGGATGTCATATATTTTCTGCAGGAGTTGTGGCCCCTAGATGGCCTGCAAAGAAACAAAGCAAGAGCTCTTAAGCTCAGGGCAGTCAGGTACTGCCTTATTGATCAAATTTTATACTGGAAAGACCCCTTGGGGGTGCTTTTAAAATGCATGGATCCATAAGAGGCCGACAGGATCATGGTCGAGTTTCACAGTGGCATATGTGGAGGGCACCATTGCTGGAAGACTACAGCCCACAAAATTCTCAGAGCCAGATACTACTGGCCCACCTTGTTCGCTAATGTCCATAGAGGAGTTAGAGCCTGTATCACATGCCAAAGATTTTCAGGAAAGCTGCAGCTCAAGTCCCTGCCTTTGCAGTCTGTAGTTGTTTCGGGACCTTTCCAGCAATGGGGCATGGATTTTATTGGAGAAATCCACCCTGCTTCCAGTGGGCAACACAGATGGATCCTGACGGCCATGGATTTCTTTACTAAGTGGATAGAAGCTATCCCTACCAGGAGCGCTTCCCACAAGGTAATCATTGGGTTCCTGGAGGACCTCATCACAAGGTTTGGCTACCCAAGTAAGATTGTCACTGATAACACAACCGCTTTGGGGTCTGAGCCATTAGCCAAGTTCTGTGAGTAGTTCGGGATCAAACTGATTCACTCCACCCCATATTATCCACAGGGAAATGGTTTAGCAGAGTCCTCCAACAAAATCCTGATAAGGATCATCAAAAGACTATTGGGAGACAACAAAAGGGCTTGGAACTCTAAGCTGAAATTCGCTCTATGGGTTGATCGGGTGACCATAAAGAGATCTATAGGCATCTCCCCTTTCCAGTTAGTGTACGGAGCAGAAGTTTTCTTCCCTTCTCAGTTGGCCATTCCCGTGGAGAAATTCTTCCAAGATTATCAAGAAGAGCCCAATGACATGATCAGAAGGATTCATCAACTGGTAGAAGTCCAACAAGCCAGAGAGCAGGTAATGGATAGAATTCGGGATCATCAACAGAGGATCAAGCAATTTTTCGATAAGAAAACCAAGAAGGAGGAGTTCCAGATAGGAGACCTGGTGCTGAAATGGGATGCTCCTAAGAAAGACAAGGGAAAGCATGACAAATTTGAAGCCCTATGGATTGGGCCTTTCAGAATCTCTGAAGTCTTCTCAAATAACACATATCGGCTACAAGATTTGGAAGGCGAAGGAGTTTTCAACAGCCTAGTAAATGGGCATTTTCTTTAAAAATGTTTTGTCTGAGCCTTCGATGGCTCCTGTATTCTGTAAATATTGTCTTTTTTGTTCTGTGTTTTTTAATTTTATTGTTTCAACTTAGTAAATGACTCCATAGCCCAATAGCAAGACACTGGAACTGCAAAATGAGTCCTTACAGCATCACAGGGACGACTCTATCCCCCATGGAGCCTAATGTTAGCAACATTTCTTGTCTTCGACATTGGGATACACAGGTCTGCAGGTTGCTCGAGGAGAGCCCAAGTGCAACACATAAAAGAATTCCTTTTCAGACTTAAAATCAAGCGATCGGGCATTTCATTCTTCAGCGGAAAGGATTCAGCGACCGAGCAGAATAGCGACTGATGGGTAATTGCAGATTAATCGAGTCGCGTCAAGTATAGCGCTTAAAGTTTTAAGGAAGTCAACGGTCGGAATCCTTCAGGAGGCACTCGTGAAGTTACGAGGGTCGTTGATCACAAGTAGTTCAAGCGCAGTGTTATTTCTCGAGCTCGGGGTTTGTGAGTTCAAAGGGTGGACCATATCCTTTTAATTGCGCGAGATTCCAAGTTACGAAAAGTGTCCGAAGGAGGTCAACCGTCGCTGACCATCGCGTCTTTGGACTTCGCGAGGGGAGAATGCCAAAGTCTAATACTCCAACTCGCGAGGTCACGAGTAGCGAGAGGCGCTAGTACTCGGGCCCTAACCGATGGTTACATGCAGAGAGTGCTGACCAGAAAGGGGGCTCGACCCGTATCGCCATCTTGGGATCGGGAGTTTAGAAAAGTGAGCCGAGGGTCTTTGACCCATGAACTCGTGAATCACGAAAGGGAAATAACTTTTAAATATTGGGCCCACAGTATCAGGGGGCAATCTCAGTCGTCCATTTGAAGCAGACACCTGGCACACGATTAAGCTCCCCGCCTTTTCTCCCATCACGGTTTCAAAGCGTAACTAATAGCTCCATCATATCCCGATACGCGAAGTAGCGAGAGAATTCAGGACCTGGGGCCCACAGCATGTCGGGTGAGTTTAGGACCATCAGATTTGAAGGACGCGTGGCACCAAATTGAGCCATCTCAGCATATCTCTCATCGCAATTTCAATCAGCAAGGATCATCCCCTTCATATTCGCAAATGCCGAAAAGTGCCATGGGAATAGGCACGTGGTCACAGTCCTTGGTCACTTGGAGAAAGAGAGAAGCTGCGTAAAGAAGGACGAAGCGCCGAGTTCAGTTACAGAGAGGATCGTTGCGATCTCCAAGCACCATCGGATCCGATCTCTATGTTGTTTCTCACCTAGAGTAAATGATGACAAGAGCGGGTGGTTGAAACCTCCTTTCATTCATTAAGTGAGGTGATGGAGGTTCTAGCCAACCGTCTGCCCGAGGAAGTCCTATGTATCGATTTTCTCAAAGACGCCATGCCGAAGTCCTCAACTCGACAGAGAGTTCTGCGCATGCTAGCCCAGCTCTTAATGGTTCAGCTACCCTCCTTACAAGAGCCATACATAGTTAAGATGGCACTTAAAGAAAGATATCAGTACGAGTTTGACTGAAGAGACACCAAGCCTTGGGCGACTGGGCACGCCTCTATTAGGCGATTTTCTCTGAGTATATAAACTCAGTCTTTGTATTTTGTAAAGTATCGATGGTAGAGTGAAGCTCCATATTGTAAAGTTTTAACAAATATCCTAGCTCTGGTTATGCATCTGTATGTAAGATTTCTTGTTTAATTTCAGACAGTCTTTCTTCTTCCATCTAAATTTTCATCTTATACTAAGAGAGTTCGTGATCGACTAATTTGCACGAATTATGGCAAATATGTTGTGATAAAGGATTCATTGTGACACTATTCTTTTCTCTGGCTTTTTGCGTCTGAGCGTAAGAAGATCTTGAGTTTAGATGTCTTCTTCCACAATCTGTTAGGAACCCGATGTTTATAACAAACCTTCGCACCTTTCCGATACAAGTCTTCCCCCTACTTACCCTTACTACAACTCACTGTCTGAAGTTATCTAAGACCTCACTCACCCATGCATGCTCGGCCTAGTTTCAAAGTTGGAACCACATCGTTTGAGTCAATCTTCGTTTGATCACCCCATTAAACAAATCGTGACATAAACTGATGGGCATCGGGCTCTGCTCTTGCTGCAATCCAGGGGTGACTTCCGACGCTAACAAGATGTAAGGATAATTTTAAGGATGAAAAGTTATCTTAGAATGTATAAATATTGACGAATCTTATTAATCATTAATATGCAAATTATAAAATGTTTGGTGATATTTTTGTAAAAATATTCAAATTTCTAAGGATTTTATATATTTTCTATAAAATTTGGGATATTTTAACCTAAAATAATTTTATTCTATTGAATTTAGGAAAATCACTTTTAAAAAAAATGAAAATTGGTGAATATTTGTTTTCTAAATGTTTTTTTGGAATGAGGGAAAGGAATACTCAGAAGATGACTAGAACTTTTTTTATACAAATCTATGACATACTCTAAATGTTCTACCTTTTTACTTTTTGGGGGGTAATTTTTTCACCAATTTTACCAATATCCATTAAGAAATTTAGAAAATTGCATATTTAAGTTGTTGAGATTACATATTCTGGGTGTGCTAGTTTTTAAATGGGAGTTACTATTTTATTTATGGATTCCATTGATTTCTGATGATAACTCACCCGTGGTTAAATATATTAATTTTTTGAGGTTGTGATATGCTTGCTTATTAGAATTATAGGGAAATCTTAGATTTGAATAGGATAAGCATCGTTGATCTTAAGCCCCAGGGAAAAGTGACATAGAATGAAAACCAGTTACCAAGTTTTCAATACTCCTCCCCTGGATTCCATGTGGTGCAAACACCCAATTGAGGATCGCATTCAACCATTTCCTAATATGTGGTCTCGACATACTTTGTATCTTGGCATGAGGCAAAGTACTAGATACTGAGGCAAAGGTTTCAAAATCATAGAGCATATCCACTTCCATATTTTCATCACACGTTTCTCATCATCTTCGACCATGAGGCGAAGTACTAGATATTGAGGCAAAGGTTTAAAAATCATAGAGAAGAGCCACTTCCAGATTTTCATCACACTTTTATCATCGTCTCCGACCATGAGGCGAAGTACTGGATACTGAGGCAAAGGTTTCAAAATCATAGAGCATAGCCACTTCCAGATTTTCATCACATGTTTTTCATCGTTTCCAACCATAAATAGGGTGTGCTATCACCACAAATAAAGAGGGTATGCACACCAAGTCATTATCACTTGGAAATAATGGAGCAAGAGATAGTTGTAAGATTCAGTTGCAAGAGACAATTGTGTAGTTGAACTCTACTTCACTTAATGTAGATTCTAGTTTTTTGTGGTTTGTTGTAACCGACCAAGTAGAGTCGTTTCCTATATAATGATGTAATGAGTCTTCATTGAATAATATAGATTGTGAGCGGAGCCTCACCTTTGTTTGTTTCTCATAATTCTAATTTGGTATCAGAGACACGGAAGTGAGGAGCCACAGAAGAGAGGTGTGTCAATTTCTAGAAGTCCGGAGGTCCCTCCTCTGGAAGGGTGCAACAACATACTACTCAAATTTTACGCACATTTGAAAACCTAAAATTTCCGCACTCCAGTTGTGTATTACAGTGCATAAATGCTTAAATATTTCCACACTCCAAGTGAATCGCGAGGTGAGGACTCGCCGCACTCTAATGGCTTCATGAGGTGCGGAAACGCATGTGTTTGCATAGGGCGCATGGATAGCATGCAGAATGTTTTTTTATTGGGAAAGCGGACTAGGATCTATGAGGTTGAAACGGATCGACGTCGATAGTCTAATAGAAGGTTGGATCATACTGAGATCTAGTGTTACTCATTGAATCAATTCGTGGATGTAGTGGCCGTGAGGACGGGCAGAGGGTCGATTTTATTGGTTGCAAATTCGTGAATTTGAAGCGTGATTTTTCTCGGTCAAATATACATCATGTTGGATGCTAATGAATTCCACCATAAGGAGTGGTGTAGATTTGGTATAGTTGGATGTGTGAGGGAGGTAAAAGTCAAAGTTTCTTATTAGTGCCACGATTTCTTATACAAATGAGAAAGGGGTTATATTTTAGATTTATTTATAAATGGTGAAGGTTATTTTTTATAAAGCGTGAGTTTTTTATTAAAAGTGGATATTTTCTTTTGAGGTATAAACATTTTATTAAAGTGGATATTTTTGTGAAGTATAAAATTTATAAGGTGGATATTAAAGATTATTCAAGTGGATATCATTTGTTGAGGATGAGTTTTTTATGCATGGAGTGATGTTAAGGTTTCTTTTTTTTAAAGGTTTTCTTATACTTCTTTTAAGAAAACTGAGAGTCAATGTAGAGATGAATCGGTGGATCTGAAGGTAGAGCGACAGACTTCTCAACACTTGATGAAATTTTTTCATATTCTTGCTAATTCATTGCCTTCAGGATTGAAGTGTGATTGGTAATACAAGGATCTATTGTCTGATTGAACGAGAAGACACTTACAGAGATGGTGAATCCTCTGGCGGAGGCCTACCTCAATGAAGCCAACAAGTTAGATGGCTTTATTTTCATTAACTGGAAATTCAAGATGCAAACCTTGATGGAGGGCTATGGTGTCTGGACCATTGCCAAGGGAACTGAAGTTAAACCAAATGCATCTGCAGGTGCGACAGCAGCACAGATCCAAGATTGAGAGAAGCATGAAAACAAGGCAAAGGTATTGTTGCATATGTCTATTAAAGATAGCATAATTCCACATATTAGAGAAGCTAATACTTCTGTTGAAACATGGACAACGCTTAAAGCCTTGTATGAAACTAGAAACAAAAATCATATTATGTTCCTGAAAACTAAATTGCTAGGCATGAAGATGGATGGAAATGAATCTGTTAGTTCATTTTTGGGTCGCATTAAAGAGGTGAAAGACAAGCTAGGAAACATTGGGGAAATAGTTTCCAGCACTGATCTTGTCACTATTACCTTAAATGGTAAGCTAGAAGATTATGAGATGTTCATAACAGGTCTCGCAGCAAGGGAGAAACCTCCTACTTTTGAAGAACTGACAGGTATTTTGCTGCAAGAGGAAGAGAGGTGCTCGAATCTGAAGCCTCAGAATAAAGAGCTGGAACTATGGTCAAATAAGAGATATGTGAGAGGGAGATCAGGAGAAAGAGGTAGAGGAGGCAGTTCATCGTAGAGAAGACAATCTCCAAGGCCAAATCAAGGTATGCAATCTAACAAGATTGAGTCAAAGAGTTGTTTTTATTGTGGTCGACTTGGACATATTATTAGAGACTGTCATAAGAAGAAGAGTGATGAGGCTGGGAATAAACCTAGAACACATTGAGGTCATTATGCAAAAAATCTTCAAATCATGATCTCAGGTTGTTTATTTCTAGTGATGAGATTGATGAACCCCTGAATTTTCATTCACGAGATCTTAGGCTATTTGTCTCTAACGTTGTTTTATCTGCTGAATTGGATGATTCTAATGCCTAGTTTGTGGATTTCGGAGCATCAGTACATATGACATGTAATAAGATGTGGTACACTAATTTTAAAGAAACACAGAATGGAGCCAGCATATATCTTGGAGATGACTGCGCTCATCAGATCAAGGGATACGGTCATGTGACATTGTCGAATGGTACTATTTGTCACATTCGCAATGTTGTTTATGTGCGAGGGATAAAGAAAAATATGATCTCTGTGTCCACCATTACAAATTAGAACTTGAAGGTTGAATTCTTCAAGAATTATTGCATAGTGAAGGATCTGCTGGACCAATTCAAAATTGTTGCAACGACAATCAGAGAAGGAGGCCTATACAAACTTGATGTTATCAACAAATCACATCACGCATTGACTTTTGCAACTATGCCAACAGATATTCTTGACATCAAAGGTATGGCCACATTAATCATCTTGATTTATTGTTATTACAGAAAAAGAATATGTATGAAGGACTTCCAATGTTAAAGAATGAGAATGTTGCTTGTGATGGATGTGCATTAGGAAAGATGCACAAAGATGAATTCCCCTTTAATCCTGATAGAAAAAGAGAGATGTATTAGATCTTGTGCATACTAATGTTTGCAGGCCTATGCAGACTAGGTATTTAGGAGGTGCATTTTACTTTCTATTATTTATTGATGATTGCACGCGATACACATGGGTTTACTTCCTGAGAAGAAAAAGTGATGTTTTCAAGTACTTTAAGGAATTCAGAACCATGGTGGAAAAACAGACAGGAAAATCCATCAAAATACTCCGTTTAGATCAAGGGGGGGAGTATAAATCAGGGGACTTCATCAAATATTGCAAAGATCATGGAATAGTACAAAAGTTTACAGTACCTCACACTCCACAACATAACAGAGTAGCTGAAAGGAAAAACAAAACTCTGGTATAGTGTGCACGTAGTACGATGAAAGGTAAGAATCTCTCGAATGCATTTTGGGCTGAAGCTATAAATACTACAGTTTATTTAAAGAATAGAAGTCCAACAAGGTGTCTTGATAATGTCACTCCTTTCGAAGCCTTGTATGGTTCCAAACGTGCAGTTCATAATTTGAAAATGTTTGGGTGTAAGGCTTTTTCTCATATTCCAAAGGAGAATAGGAAGAAATTGGATGCTAAAGACATTACATGCATTTTCATTGGGTAGTGTTCTGAAATCAAAGTATACAAATTGTTTGATCCTTCTACTCACAAAGTATTTGCAAGTAGAGATGTACTTTTCCATGAGCAGGAAGCATGAAATCATGACAACAACAGTGATGAGGACTGGCATAGACTTCTTGATGAAAGAGTTAAAGAAGAGCAACCACAACCATCATAGCAACAACCACAACCACAACCACAACAACAACTACAGCAAGAAGGACTCAGTGATATGGACACTTCAAGCAGTCACAGCTCACCTAGAGATGAAGACAGATCTTCACAAAGTGGGGAGAGAGATAATCAGTTGAGAAGATATTCACGACAGGTTCGGCTCCCTGAGAGGTATAGAGACTATGCTCTAATGAGTAGCATTTAAAATGTCATAGAACCCATGAGTTTTGATGAAGCCAATGAACATGATGAATGACGAAATGCAATGGAGGAAGAATATGAATCTATAATGAAAAACAATACTTGGAAATTCACTGAATTGCTTAAACATAAAAAGCCCATTAGATGCAAATGGATATACAAACCCAAATTTAAATCATATGGTAGTATAGACAAATATAAAGTTAGATTGATAGCAAAGGGGTATTCACAAATAAAAAGTATTGATTATGCATCAATAACTAAATCGAATAATATCGGATTGTTAATTGCTTTAGCTACAAAGTACCATTGAAAGCTACACCAATTAAATGTTAAATCTGTATTTTTGAATGGTGTTTGTTTCTCATAATTCTAAGTTTATCATCCGAAGACCACATGATCGATAGTAGAGTCGTGTAGAAGAAATGTAAGGTAACTTTTCCAGAAGGTAATTTTATAAACAGATTATAAAATTACATTCCTTAACGGACCAAAAGAATGGCGAGACGAAAGAGTAATAAAAGCATCCTTGTGTTGACAAGACAACCCTATTGACTCACTCTATAAACTAACCCTCGACAAAATTACACATGCAATCACATTAATAGCGCGAGCAAAATGGAGGAAATAGGCGTGGACCAAAATGTAACAAGCCTTCATCCTGGCCAGTAGAACCCGCAGCTCATTAAAAGCAATTATATATATATATATATATATATATATATATATTGTAAACTATATAAAAGAAATTA
>ML797167.1:442261-468371 GCA_009831015.1 Picea engelmannii
AAACTTCTCGATCTCCATCTTCGAATTTCTTGCCATTTCTTTTCACCTGAAAAATAATACCGCAGATCTCCCACTGTAACAAGGCTTATCACAGTCCCGAGCCAAACCCTTGACGACAAAGGCATCCCCCTGAAGCCAATAAATCTCTGATACCAAATGTAAATTCTAACCTTGTACAATATCTACTACAAATCAATATTCAGAAAAGAATAGAAAAGATACAATGGCAAATACAAACATTACACAGATATTTTTCACCTGGAAACCCAAACCAGGAAAACCAACGTATATTATATTCATACATTGTGTTACATTGTTTACAATACAATATACATATAGGAGCCAGCGGCATCCAAAACCCTAACCCAATGACCTGGATTAGTCCAAAACCCTAATTCCTTAACCGAAAATAGAAAAACCATCGACAAAAAACCATGTGCCGAAAAAACCACCTAATATCATGTGGTCCCGGAAATATGTCGGCCCGAAAAAAAAAATTCAGAGGCGCTGCCCCCGAACCCCCGCGCGGGGGGCTCCGCCCCCTTGCACCCCCCGAGGGGGGGCCTAGCAGCCCCCCCTCTAACACATACCCAACACTTCAGGCCTTTCGACTTATCCTTGATACTGCACCCGAAAATTCTAGAGTCCCGGACTCTCGAAGGGTCCACCCTCACACATGGTGACGTACTAGACACAATGGCAAGGATAGGTGAATCCTGAGTACTCCACCTTGCAGATGGACCAAGTATGCAGGTGACAGGGATGACACGCGGTAAGGCATATATGACAAGTGGCCCTTACAGTGGGTGACATGTGTCACATTTTAATGGGCATATAGGGTCTGTGAAATGTATGAATCTAGGTCACACGTGGTATGTCAATCGTGGGCCCACATCACCCTGGGTGAAGTCGATGTACCACGTCACCCCGGACTGATAGCCTTGCAAACCCTTCGATCTCACGGTCAAGGTGTGTGCATGTAACCCCTGGATCTATGGCCTCCGTTACTTCGTAACTTCGACGTTCGAGGGATCCACGGTGTGACTTCCTCCTTTCTCCCGAAGTGGTCAACATCGGGCTAACCATGGTCTATATCTAATGGTCATGGGAGATCCCAAAAGGTCCCTAGATCTACGATCCTTGTCACTTCACAGCTCCGGCCTTTGGGAGTTTTGGCATTATGGACGCTCCTCTCTCCTGAAGCAGGACTTCGCTGAAGTACCATACGCGGGTCCCTCAATTGGATGATCAGACAGTTTAGAGGGGTTCTTAATGAACTCCCTAGATCCATGGCTCACATCAATTCGTAACTCCGACGTTCGAGGAGTTTGGTGCTATAACACCTTTATTCTCCCGAAGTAGAACTTCGCCAGACTTACCTCGGCGTAGATCCAACAACCAAGGGGACTCCCAAATACCCTTGGATCTGTGGCTCGCGTTACTTCATGATTGATGAATGGATCAGGGTTTAAAGGTGGGGCGGGTTTATCTATCCCAGATAGGGAATTTATTGCAAGGTTTACAGGTGCTTTGCGAATTTAATAAGGGAAGTTGTGAAGTGATGTCGTGGATGATGAAAAGTGGTATGTATGGCAGTATAATATCCCTGTGTTATTATAATATCTGGCCATACATATAATAAAAGTGGTTTACGGGTGCTTTGCTTCACTTGTGTAAGAATAATACCGTTATTAAATTCGCAAAGCACCCGTAAACCTTGCAATAAATTCCAATCTCCTCATGCAAGCTAAAAACATTATAAAAATATTTACATTGTGTTGAGCACTCAGCACACCCTACTCTCTCTCTCTCTATATATATATATCTTTTGGGCAAAACTTTATTTTTGTTTCAAATCAAATTTTAGTTCCATATAAATAAATAAATAAAATAAAATAAAAAAAAAATCCCAAGATGGAACTAAAACTTGATTTGAAACAAAAATAAAGTGGTACCCAAAAGAATATATATATATCTGCAAGATAAGTACTCAGTTTGGAGAGCAATATCTGCTCTGCACAATTTTGGTTCATCCTAATGTAAAAGTGGTTTTGTTTCCAACACGGCAATTTATTTTGAATTGGTATCAACAAAAATTGTTCATGGTAGAGATTGTTTTTGTTGTTCCTTTGACCCTGTTTTCATGTAAAGGTGGATTAATGGGTTTATAGTATGGATGTTTGAATTGGGATATTGTTAATGGTAGATAATGTTTTGTTTTTAATTTGGTTTTAGTTTTATAAAAGTTATATAAAAGTTCAATAATTTGATTTGTAATGAAGTTATATTTTTAATGTAACTATTCATATTTATATGTATATTTTACTGAGTTAAATATTATAATTTATTTTCAATTGGGATTAAAAAAAGGGTTTAGGGTAGATAATGTTTTGATTTTGATTTTGATTTTATTTTTATGGTAGATATATAAAAATGGATTAATAAGTTTTTATTATTAAATTTTTCTTTTAAAATTAATAAAAAGAAAAATATTTATGTTATAAAAATAATTAAAAAAGGAAAAATATTAAATCTGATTTAATACAGCCATAAAATATTTAATTTAATAGTTTGGTTCTAGTTTTAAAGTTAACATGTAGTGGTAAATTAATGATTTTTTACTATCCAAAATAAATTTTATTATTAAATTTCATTAATGATTTTTTATAATTGAAAATATATTTTATTATTAAATTTAGTTCTTTTCAATTAACTAATAATTGTTGTTTGAGCTTTGTTTGAGCTTTTTCTGAGATATATTGTTGCCTTAGCTTTTTTCAGAAGTGAATTAATGATTTTTTATTATCCAAAATAAATTTTATTATTAAATTTCAGTAATGATTTTTTATTATTGAAAAAATATTTTATTATTAAATCTAATTCTTTTGAATTAACTAATATTTGTTGAGCTATTTTCCTAGATAAATTGTGTATTAAATATTGAAACTTTTAAAGTTTTGAGTGGACACACCACCCATCATCAAGGAATACTTACACACACTAAATTTGAAAACTTACACACTCATTAATTAATATTTATTATCGCCTCTTGTTTCTTTGAGTTTCAATGAATAAATCTATATTAAATTATCTTGTAACATATCTATACAAAATGTTTGATTTGCATTCCCTTAAGCTAGACCAATTAATATATGCCAACTAATTTATAAAGGATGTCATAAATTAGTGTGAGGAAGTATTTGCACTAGTCTATGCCCTATTTTTGTTTATGGTAGAGATTGTTGTTTATTTTTACTCTCTGCTTGTAAAGGTGGATTAATGAGTTTATGGTATGCATGTTTGAATTGGGATAAACAAAAATTGCTAATGTTAAATAATGTTTTGTTTTTAATTTGGTTTTAGTTTTATGATAGGCATATAAAAGTCCAATAATTTGGACTTATTTCAATAAATTTGTATTTTTAATGTAACCATTTTTAATGTATTTAAATGAGACCAATATTATAATTTATTTAGAATTGAGATTTCTAAAAAGGGTTTAGGGTATATAATGTTTTCACTTTGATTTGTTTTTTATTTTTATGGTAGGTATATAAAGATGGATTAATGAGTTTTTATTATTAATGTTTTTTTTTTTTTTTAAATTAATAAAAAGAAAAATGTTTATGTTATAAAAATAATTAAGAAAGGAAAAATGTTAAATTTGAGTTAATAAAACCATAAAATATTTAGTTTAATAGTTTTGTTTTGGTTTTAAAGTTAACATGTAGTGGTAAATTAATGTTTTTTTATTATCCAAAATAAATTTTATTATTAAATTTAGTTAATGATTTTTTATTATTGAAAATATTTTTTATTATTAAATTTAATTCTTTTCAATTAACTAATATTTGTTGATTGAGTTTTTTGGAGATAAATTGTTGTTTGAGCTTTTTCGGGAGGTAAATTAATGATTTTTAATTATCCAAAATAATTTTTATTATTAAATTTCATTAATAATTTTTTATTATTGATAAAATATTTTATTATTAAATTTAGTTCTTTTGAATTAACTAATATTTGTTGAGTTTTTTTTGGAGATAAATTGTGTATTAAATATTGAAACTTTCAAATTTTTGAGTGGACATACCACCCATCATCAAGGAATATTCACACACACTAAGTGTGAAAACCTACAAACTCATTAATTAATATTTATTATTGCCTCTTGTTTCTTTGAGTTTCAATGAAWAAGWCTATATTAAATTATCTTGTAACATATCCATACAAAATTTTGATTTGCATCYCCTTGAGCTAAGCTAGACCAACTAATATATGCCAACTAATTTACAAAGGATGTCATATATTAGTGTGAGGAAGTATTTGCACTAATCTATGTCTAAGAGGTTACTAAGGTTTCCATACATGAATGTAGGGAAACATTTCTTGGSYTTTCTAGTGATATTTACTTTGAAAAAGAATTGGATTAGTAAGTGTAGGGATGCAATCWAATAATGCATATGAACACCATATATTAGRCAATTCAVTAAAAKAATATTTAACWTGTAATGRGACTCTAATAAATGTAATATAAGAAAAATAAAAAATGCATATWATAAGTAAGAAATATCTYTCAAGCCTTGGTGTAATTTAGAATAAAAAATTGCAAGAAAAGATATTAAAATGGTCTCTAATAAAYTTAATAGAGTTTATAAGWTTAAATTAAGCAAATCCTTAATATAAAAGAAAACCATTTAAATATTTAACTAAAAATCAAGATTCTCTTACACATATGTAAGAGAATTTAAAGCATGTTAAGTTAATATCATCCATAAAAAAGCTAAAACAATCCAATAGTATAAACATAAATTACTAGAACTTCTATCTTAATAAATTTAGCACTTCCCCTCATATAATGACATCCATATCACTCATTTCTATAATGAGGTGAGATAAAATCTAGGATTAAGTGTCTTGCAAATGGAAATGCTAAAGACATTGAAAGATGGCAAAGTGAGGTTTTATAAGTTGGTTGTATGATCATTGTGTCTGATACCAAACATATTTTTAATCACTTTGTGAAGAGCACCTCAAACTTTCTATTTGTTTTTTACAATGAAAATTGTAAAGTCCTAGGGTTTTAAAATTAAATGCATGAAAATTCATGTCCACCTTGAGAATTTCAATTTATAGTAAGGAGATAGATCACAAATCATTTTGTTACATTTTCACGACTTTATAAGTTTATTTAATTATTACCTTTTAATAACCCACATTTGTTTTTCTTCATAATGGATGGATGTCATGGATATACTACAATTTTTTTAGTGTTAAATATTTATTTTGGCTAATATTTTTTCTAAGTATCTACACAATGTATTAATATTGATCTGGATTTTATGAGTAGAACAAAATGACTACATATTATTAAAAGATGTTTAACACACAATAGCATAGATACAGTAAAATTGGTTTTCTATTCAATAAGGAAATAAGTAGAAACTGTAAAATGCAGTGAAAAACAAGCTTGCTAGAGTGGTTGTGGCTTATCTATGAGAAGAGATGTGACAGTTGCACTCATTCGCAAGAAGTTGGTTACAATGAGGCTCTGAAGACCTTTTACAATAAACATGAATGTCAAAAACCCTAGACATCCAAAAACCTAACCTTAGGAGATGAAGCGCCAAAAGTCATGTGGGCCTCATTTGGGTAAGTCAGTACATAACTTCTCGGGGTCGTAACTTTTGCATACGATCTCCATTTGACATGCTCAATACCTCGTTAAAAAGATCTATTCGAGTACTACAACTTTGATGTGAACAAAAATAATGGAAAATTAGTGTTTCTCCCCATTTTCTCAAAAAATGTCATTTAGGGCCTCAAAACGACTCCGAAAGTTCAAGCCCCGAAAAACTGCTAAAAATAATAAATTACCAAAATTGCCAGAAAATTGTTTTGAGCCAATTGGAAAAGGTGGGTGGCCACCGATATCCACCTGGATCAATCCTCCCTCCTTAGTAAGAAATAGTCTCCATTGCATTGAGTTCCCCCATCATATGAGGAAATTTCTGTTGAATTTGGCCCCGGGTGAGCCACTTTCCTTGGTGCAAGAGTTGCCCTGTTTTGACGAATCGATAAAGATGGATCCTTTGCTATTGAGTGCCCTTGATTAGTGTGTCCACAATCTGATCACTAGATGCATGTTTTATGTATTCGGGGTTGAGTTCTATTGGTGTCAGCTATTCTGCTACTTCTGAGGTGTCTAATAATTGTGGGAAATAAGGCCGAAGGAGATCCATGTTGAACACTAGGTGCAAGCCAAGGAAAGGAGGAATGTTGAGCTCAAAAGAATTATCCCCCATAGCTTTGGTGATGGTGTATGACCCATAACAGAGTGGGAGAAGCTTCTGATGGGGACCTGTAAGGCATTCTTTCTGCAAGTGCAACCAAACTTTGTCACCCACCCGAAACTTATGTGGCACCCAATGTTGATCATGGCACTTCTTGTACTTATCATTGGACTTATGTAGGACATCCTGAACCTGTTGGTAGATGTGTTGGATCCACTCAATGAATCGGGTGGCTTTGTCAGCCTCAGTTGGAGCAGGAGATGAGTCAGTCGAGGTGACCACAAGGGGAAGTGCATCATCTATGGGACCCAATGGTTGGAATCCCAACCCCACTTGGAAGGGGTTGTGTCTGGTTGAGCTATGCAGGGCTCGATTGTAGCTATGTTGGACATAGGGAAGGCTCTCATCACATGTGCAAGGGTGCTTGAAATTATACATGCGTGGGATATGCACAATCATTCGATTTAAAACCTCAGTTTGGCCATCTGTCTGGGGGTGGAAGGCTATGGATTTGGTGAGCTTGGTGTCCATCAGTGGCCAGAAGCTCAACCAGTATGTGCTGAGAAATGGATTGTCCCGATCTGAGACAATGGTTTGTGGGATTCCAAAATGTACTCAGACTCATTCAAAGAAGAGCTTGGCAGTGGCCACTATTTTGATGTTCTTCTTGCAAGAAACTACAATTAACATCTTAGAAAAGCGATCAATAGCCACGAAAACATAGTCATTTCCCCGCTTGGTGGATGGGAGGCCCAACATGTAGTCCATTGAGATGGATTCCCATGGCCTGTCAGCAGTAGGAAGAGGGGTGTACAAGCCCTATTTCTTAGTGGTCAGTTTGGAAATAACATAGGCAGTGCAAGACCTGATATACTTGTTGACCTCTTGTCAAAGTTTCATCTAGTAGAAATTCTTCTATAGCATCGCCACTATATTTTCAATGCTGAAGTGTCCTTCCACCCGACTTTAGTGGGCTTCCTAGATCATCTTCATTCGCTCGCTTGATGGAACGTAGATATGGCCCAGACAACACAACAACCCATATTGAAAATGGAAATTATCGACAACTACGTTTTCACCCAACATTTGGTAGGTGGTGTCGAAGCCTGGGTCTGCCTCATAGAGTTGGGGCCATCCAGAGGTCTCATGGCCACAAGAGTCTAGCACTGTGGTGAGTTCCATGACTGGCATTTTGCTAAGGCAATCAATGACGTGATTGGTGCTTCATGTTTTATTCTTGATGTTGAGGTGGAATTGTTGCAAATATGTGGACCACTTTTGATGGCGGTCATTCTTCAATTTTCCTTGTGTTTACATGAACTGTAGTGGCTTATGATCACTGTGGATGATTGTCTTCTTCCCAAGAATGTAATGTCTCCACTAGCAACATGCTTGCATAATGGACTACATTTCTTTGTCGTAAGTAGGGTAATTATGGACAACATCTGATAGTGTCTTACTATGATAGGCCACGGGGTGGTCGTGTTGAGTGAGAACGATGCCTACAACATAGTTTGAAGCATATGTATCGATCTCAAAGGAATGTTGTAGGTCTGGTAGTGAAAGTACTGGGGCTAAGCACAAGAATTGCTTCAAATCATCGAGCTCTTGTTGTTGGGACTCGCCCCACACAAATCTATCCTTACCACCACCCCTAGTTATTTGGCTGAGGGCCCATCCAATATTGGAGAATCCTAACACGAACCTGTGGTAGAAATTGGCAAGGCCCAAGAAGCTCCGAAGCTTAGTGAGTGTGATTGGGGTTGGCCTGTCATGGATGACTTGGATCTTGGCGGAATCCACATGTACGTCTTGCTGATCAACGATGTATCCTGGGTAATGGACCATGTCCATGCCGAAGGATCATTTTTCCAAGTTGGCGTATAGCTTGTGCTGTCATAGGGTGCACAGAACCTCTTGAATATGATGCAAGTGTTATGCCCAAGTCTTTATGTAAATGAGAATGTCATCCAGAAACACCACTACAAAAGTATTGGTGAATGGTCGCAGGATATCATCCATCATCCTCATGAAAGTGGCTAGAGCATTTTTCAAACCAAAGGGCATGACCAAGCATTCAAAAAGGCCTTCCTTTGAATTGAAGGTGGTCTTCCATACATCTGTATATTCTATTGGTACCTAGTGGTAGCAGGACTTTAGATCAATCTTACTGAAGTATTTGGCCCCCACAAGTTGATCAAGGAGGTCATCGATTAGGGGAATCGGGTACCAGTTTCTGACTGTGATTTTATTCAGAGCCCGGTAATCAATGCAGAGTCGCCAGTTTCCATATTTCTTATGCACCAGCATGATTGGGCTCCCACAAGGTAATGAGATGGGACATATGTGCCCCTTGTGGAGCAGTTCTTGGATCTTTCGCTTGATCTCCTCATTCTCTAACAAAAAGCGATGTTAGACTAGCCCATTGGGTAGTGGTGCGTCGGGGGTCAGATCTATGGGATGCTTGACCTGATAGTGATGAGGTACCCCGGTAGGTGAGGAGAAGATATCTAAGTATTCTTCCACGAACTTATCTACTTGATTCAGTTGTGTGGAGAGCTCGGCCGCAGAGACCCTGGATGTGGCTATGATATTTCGTTCATTCTGAGAGAGAATCATGAAGAAGAAAAACTTCCCCATCTGAGAGATGACCTTCCTGCAATGCTTAGCATATATCAAGGAAATAGCACTAGGTGGGACTGCCTCGAGTATCTTGTAAAATTTCATGTTCAAAGTAATAATAACACTATGAGGCCTAGACTCATATACAACATGACATTTCCATAAATAAGGTTGGCCGAGAAAAACATCACAAAATTCGAGAGGAGAAACATCACACAATACCTCATCTTTGAAGGGCTTGATGTCGTACGATAGTTGACACTATTGGCGAAGCCATCCAATGGTGTAGAGTTGTGGGTGTGGCATTGTCAGTAGGGCCAACTGCTTGATGACCTATGATGAGATGAGGTTCTTTTGGCTACTGCTATCAACGATAAAGTGCAGCGGGGTGCCTTTTACCCACATTTGTGAATGGAAGAGGTGCTCTCCTTCTTCTGGCTCATCTAGTTCATGAGGTTGGAGCTTGGTGGTAGCAATGGTGGAACTGGGTTCGATGTCAATGATCTGTCTTCCTGTTTCTGGTTCTGATGCAAAAATGCATCTGATTCATAGGATTTCACTTCGGCCACCAGCGACTTCTTTGAGCAACAATCAATAGTGTTATGACAAGGGCTCTTGTGGAAGTCGCACCACTTCCCGGTATCTTTCTTTGTCTTTCCGATGTGCTTCTTTGCTTGCATCTTGGACTGGTTGTCCTGATATTGTCCATCTTTACTCTATAATTTGTTATGTGGGTTGGGGCCGCCCTCTCCTAGCTTTTGTTGTGAGGTTTTCCCAGGCCCAAATTGTTGCGTCTTTTGTTTGAGCTTCTACTCGACTTTGACGGCATATCGGTAGGCCGCGGATAAGGACAAGATGTCCAGAAATTCCATTTCGGTCTAGATGTATCTATGTAGAGCACTGTGATACCTGAGCACCAGATGTCACTCCGAATCTTTGATACCCAACTTGGTGCACAAGGTATGGAAGATATTTGCGAACTCTACCACTGTTTGGTCTCTTTCTTGTTGCAGTGTGGTCCATTTGGTACACAAGTTGTCATAACTTCCAATAGGGTAGTATTTTTCCTTAATAGCATCCCTAAAGGATTCCCATGCGGTCGTGACTGTAAATAATGAGGGTTCCTCTGTTTCCTTTTGCTCATAGAAAGCTTCCCACCAATCTTTGACATGGGGAATGGCTTTGAGGAGCACAAAAGTAATCTTTTCTCTATTCAAAAAGTTATGGACAGAAAAATACCCTTCTAGTAGATTCAACCACTTTTCTACAACATATGTGTCTATTTGACCTTCAAATATAGGAATATAAAATTTGATTTGTACTTTGAAGGGGGCGACGCCTCCGCTCGAAAAAGATGCGTCACCTATTAGTAGTTGTTGAAGGATTTGCATGAAAATATCCATCATCTCATTCCTCTGTTGTGTGAGGGATTCCTCAAGAAACATTTTGAAAGGGTCTCCTATCCCATCATATTTTTGTTCTCCTACCATGAGAGGTCTCTTGGGCATGTGAGAGATTTGGTACTCAAGAGAAGAAATATCGAGTCCCAATTCTTTGTACTCCGACCTCGTTGGGGACATGCATTAAGACGACAAGGAGCAGACTACTCTGATACCACTGATCTTAATTTTACGAGAAGAACAAAATGAATACAGATTATTATTAGATGCTTAACACATAATAATAAGGATACATTAAAATTGTTTTTCTATTCAATACGGAAATAAGATGAAACTGTAAAATGTAGCGGAAAACAAGATCTCTAGAATGGTGGCGGCTTATCTCTGAGAAGAGATGTGACAACTGCGCTTACTCGCAAGAAGTTGGTTACAATGAGGTTGTGAAGGCATTTTACAATAAAAAGGAATGTCAAACACTCTAGACATCCAAAAACCTAACCCTAGGAGATGAAACACCAAAAGTCATGTGGGCCCCGTTTGGGTAAGTCAATACATCAACTTCCCGGGGTCGTAACTTTTGCATACAATCTTCATTTGACACACTCAATACCTCATTATAAATATCTATCCAAGGAATACAACTTTGATGTGAGCAAAATTGAAGGAATAAACATGTTGGTCCCCATTTTCCTAAAAAACGTCGTTTAGGGCCTCAAAACAACTCTAGAAGTTCGAGACCCAAAAAATGCTAAAAATAGTAAATTACCCAAATTGCCAGAAAATTGTTTTGAACCAATTGGAAAAGGTGGGTGGCCATCGATATCCACCTGGATCAAATATCCACATATTTTTCTATATTTAATTTATGTATGTATGTATGTATATATGTTATCCCCAAAGGTTAGATCGATTGATATATACTCATGTGTTAATTCCATAGAGGTCTTGAGACTGATTCTTATTGGGTCCTTTATGGTAACCAAGTTCTAATGGTTAGTGATGAATCTTATTTCCATTTGTAAATTTCACAGAAGAGATCTGTGAGGGCTTAGTTGATACCATTACCCTCATTCTTCACTTAACTGTGTAAGGGTGAGGTTAGACTATTTCTTTGAGGATGTCGATCCTAGCACCATGGTAATGACTAGGCTTAAGGAACACATATGAAATATAATGCATATGTTTTATAAAACACATATGATTTATATCGTGTATGTGTTATACTATTTATGAAAAAAGAAAAATGCGTAGAGTTGTATATTTTTCTCATTCCAATATGACATTGGGAAAGAAAATGTAGAGGTGTTTTGAATAACACCAACCTATATATTAGGTAATTTCAGTAAAAGAATTGGATTAGTAAGTGTAGGGATGCGATCTAATAACTCATATGGACACCATATATTAGGTAATTTCAGTAAAAGAATATTTAACAACACCATATATTAGATAATTTCAGTAAAATAATATCTAACTTGTAATCGGACTATAATAAACGTAATATAAGAGAAAAAAAATGCATGTTATAAGTAAGAAATATCTTTCAAGCCTTGGTGTTTAACTTAGAATAAAAAATTGCAAAAAAAATATTAAAATCGTCTCTAATAAATTTAATAGAGTTTATAAAATTAAATTAAGCAAATCCTTAACAAAAAAGAAAAAAATTTAAATATTTAACTAAAAATAAGAGAAAATCTTACAATCCCCGAGGTGTAGGACAGTAGTTGACAGAGTGTGTTGTTAAGGCACTTCGTGATGTTAAAGTCATCGGTTCAAAACCTGCGGGGAAAAAAAATCTAGCCATGTAAGGTTTGGTGTGGCTCAGGCCGAGTGCGATCCTCGGTTGATTTTGACAACTTAGATGCCCCTAAGTCAGCCACAGGCTAGTCCCACAGGTCACAGAATGAAAAAAAAGTAAATAAATAAAAAATTTACACATATGTAAGAGAATTTAAAGCATGTTAAGTTAATATCATCCATAAGAAAGATAAATGAATCCAATAGTATGAATATAAATCACTATAACTTCTACCTTAATAAATTTAGCATTTCCCCTCATATGATGTCATACATACCACTCATTTCTATAATGAGGTGGTGATGCAACCCCCCCTACCCTCTTGGGGATTATGCAACCTCTCGGTCTTGGTTCTTCAAATTCCTCAAACCAAATTGGTTCTTTGGGCGTTCAACAGACCCTAATCGATTAATACACAGGTCCCTTTGATGTTACCTCAGGTTCGGGTTACCCACAACCATGCTTCCTGGCGCTTGTGGCAACACCAACGTTGAGAGTGCTAGCCCCACACTAGACTCTTTCTCTTATGTGACCACGAGCTGTAACCGTAGGTCAGCTCTTCGTAACTTCGAGCTTCAAAAATATCGTGGCCTCTGTCTTGGGTTCCTTTCAAAAATATTTCCTCTGAATTCGTGGATCTCTATTGTGTGTCTTCTTAGATTCGATGGTCTAGCTATACTTCGGGTTCATGACTTAGCAAAATTTTACTTTATCCACACACAATTTCTCCAGACCTCTATCCCCCAAATTTTCTAATACGCTGCCATGTGTCCCCCTCATAGCCAATGACTAGGATTTGTTCACGACTTTGTGACTTTGGTGATCCTGCTTCTCAACAGTTTAAACACTCTGAACTCTAAAGTGTCGAAATGCTTCACGATTAACCTTCATGCAACTTTCACAAATCTGACAATCTAGAATGATCCTGGTCCCTCTTGGGCAGATCTTGCTTGTTGATTTTGGGAAACCTTAAAGGACTCCTCCCTTTGAATATTTTTTTCTACTCTTCCTCTTGAGCTTCATTCTTTCTTGAACATTTTTCCTCCTTCGAGTGCTTTCTTTGACACTTAGTCAAAATTCATCCTATGCACACCCTGCAACAGGTCCTCCTTCACCACTTCGCGTCTCTGTGGACGACTTTCACTACTCCTCTTGAGCTTCTGAGTCAGAAGAATATTTCATGCACTCCTTGCGGACAATGTACACACTTGTACACAAAGCTCCAAGATATCTTCCTTGGACTTGCTTCTTACCTATACTCTAAAATTCTCAAACAAATTCTCGATACTTAGCCAAGTATCGACTCTGCACACACCTTGCAAAAAAATTCCTTCAATCCTGACTCTCGAAGGATGATTGTGCACTCCTTGCAATAGTTCTTTAAGGCTCAAATGTCTCTCCTAAACAATATGACTCTAAGCGAAGTGTCTACCTATGCACCCCTTCAAGGTATCTCTATTGAACCTCTAATTCAAACTAGACTCTGTCAACTCACTCCTTGTGGAAAATTATGCACTCCTCGCATACGCAGGTTTCACGTTATCTCTTCTGAGCTTTGAGTCAAAACAGACTCTGTCAATGCATACCTTATGGATATTTATGCACTCCTTTCACTTGCTTGTATAAGAGAAACAATTGAAACTTATCTAAATCCTCATAGATTCATACATTCAATGATGGAAATACATTCATAACATAAGAACAAGGAATAACAGAGAATGGAAACTAACAATAAGCCTACCATTCATTCATTCAGATAGACATAACAACACCAACATTTGGGACAATTCTCCTATGTTGTATTCATTCAAATGCTATATGTACATGGGTTCATACAATACTCTGATAAGCTTCAACAACAACTATCAACAACTATGACAATAACTTCAGCAAACTCTTATGGGTAATAATACAAATCTTTATACAAGATGGCTCTTCGATCTTTTCCCTCCAACTACTCTAGAGCTATCCTGTCAAAGTGAAATCTACCAACTACTAAAGATTTATTACAATAGATGTTTGTGACATACATATAAGATTAAATACATCGAATTTGTACCGCACACAACTTCATTAAAAGAAACACATCCTCCAACAATCTCAGGTGATCATCCAGCTCCAAAACATTAAATATGTTCTTTAATTACAATACTTTCAAGATATTTACGTTATATTCCACTTCAAAATTTAAAATTCACTTCAAAATGTGCGCTAAGAACTTAGTTATCTTCCATTCGTTCTTTGCTGGTGATGCTCCTGCATCATACTCCTCTGGCTAAAAAATTCATGGACTCGTGTCCATGAGCTCTTGCACTGACCTTCCATGCTTATGGATATCTACTTCACTTACCCGGTTGGAGTATTTTATCAGGTTTCCTTTCCACTTTACCAAATACTCAAAATAAGGTTTTCTCTGAGGCTTCTTACTAATTCTTCAGTCCATGATTTTCTCGATCTGTGGCTTTTCTACTACATACATATGCTTTTTCCACTGGGTCTCCTTTTGATCTTCTAATTCTTTGGTTCCATATTCCTTGTAAGGATACAGGTCTTTAATGTTGAATATGGGAGATATACCCACATCTTCTGGAAATTCTACCTCATAAGCATTCTCACCAAAGTTTCTTAGGATACTGCATGACCCTATCTTCTTCAGCTTTAGTGTATTATATGTTTTTCGTGGGAACATCCCCTTCCTAATATGTGCCAGAACTTGATCTCCAACTTCAAATTGAAGTTTCCTACTGTTAGCACTAAGAGACACCCTCAGATTGTAGGAGGATAAGTCCAGTACCCATCAAAATGTTTTTGGAGGTTGGTTTATGAGTGGAGGTCAAATGGACAAAGCTCACCATAAGAATGTTTAAAAGCAGAAAAATGGGCTAGTAATGCATAAGAAAATGAGGTCCTCATTAACTTCATTCAGTGGTTTAAGCTTAAATATGATAAGGAGGAATACTTAGTGAGGAAAGTGGACAAGTCTTCCATGAGCATCCGGCCTTCAAGCAGCTTGGTGTAGAAAAAATCAGGCACAAGTGCACTCTTGAACCTAAGTTTAAGATACTGAAATATATCACAACAACATTATAATCAAATCTTGATTATAATACAACTACAACAACTCGTCTAGATCATCCATGCATGAGCATTTCAGCATAAGAGGAAAAGTGGTAGTAAAAGAAAATACTGAAAGAGATCATAGCAACATCATAATCAAACCTCTCTTACAATACAACTACAACAACTTGTCTGGATCATCCATGCATGAGAGTTTCATCAAAACATGAAACAAGATGGTGAAAGAAATTGACTTCTATTAATGAGAAAGTCTTAGGTGTCATACATAACCAAAGAACAACTCTACTATCAAACTATTATAAAATGGGGAGCTCTGCTCAACCATCGACCACCCTAACATGTTATTTAACTGATGTATTTATACCCAATAGTGGACAACTGCTAGGAGCGCAAGCTAGCGATCATGTCCAAGGCTCTTCATATGTACATCTATCTTTTAGACTGTGTGTATTATTCTGTCAGAGGCAAGCTTAGATCTGAATGGGCCTGTAGGAAAAATCATCCATCGTAGTACCTCAGGCTGCCAATTCTGTCTCCACGGCTAGACCCCCATCCCTTCTATTTATGAAGTGAGCCAAGGTTTCAACTACCAACCATGGCTCATTAATTTATTTTACCTTGGGATCGAGACGAGGCCTGATGACTAGGGGGCGACCACATGTTGTTATTTGATTCGGGATAAACAAGCACGTGATTTTGGGTCTGTCGAAACTGATTTGGACCCACACCACTTTTGGGCCCGAAACTCACCACCTTCTGCCACATATCGCTCTCGCAATACCATGGTTGATATTTCGACCTGCTCAAGGATTTGAACACTCAAGCATGTTGCGGCACTGAAATGAAGCATGATCGTTGATCTGATTGACCCTGCGATCTTGGCACACCTATTATTTTAGTGCCTCCACTAAAACTTATCCACCTGCCAACTATAACGTTCTTCCAACTACGCTTAGAGATGGCATTAAATTTAACTGCATAGGGAATCTCTATTGTTCAACATTGCACCCACCTGTTTTCCTATGCTCATGGCCATCACCTGCACCCCTTGACAATTTCATGTGATAAAATTGGCTCCACAAGGGATGGCATGCTCCTTGTGAGCTGCCAAGAACAAGCAGTTTCAGTGCATTAGATTTTGGGTCATGGGGTCAATTATTGAAACATAAATAAAAGAGAAAGTGGTATTTACAATGGATGGAAAGCCAATCATGGATTAAGAAAAATATTTTTTCAGACAGTGCCCATTGACAGGGTTACGAAAAACTTCAGAATCCTCCAAGTTCTACAATTTATAAGTGTTATTTGAAAATGCCTCAGAAATATTGAAAGGACCAATCCATAAGGCTTCAAATAGATCACCTAGATCACCTAACTGAAAATATTCCTTGCTTACCTTCTTTTCAAAGGCTCATTTCATCTTCTATTGATGGTCCTGAGCTTTATCAAGTAGTTGCTCAATGGTATGTTGTACTTCTATCAGCTGTTGTATCCTCCTGACCATATAATCAGGTTCTCCTTGGTAGTCCTGGAGGAATTTTTCCACAGGCAAGAAAAGCTGAGTGGGAAAGATAGCCTCAACCCCATATACAAGATGAAAAGAGGAAACACCAAGTGACCTCTTTTTTGTAATCCTATCAGCCCATAATGCAAATTTTATCTTCGAATCCCATGTTTTCTTGTTGACTTCTAACAATTTCTTGATGATCTTTATGAGGATCTTGTTAGAGGACTCTTCCAAACCATTTCCTTGGGGGTATTAAGGAGTATAATGGATTAATGTAATCCCATGTTGTTCAGAGAACTTGATTAATAGTTCATCTTTGAAGGATGCATCATTGTCAGTAACAATCCTGCTTGGAAAACCAAACCTGGACATGATATCCTCAGGGAAGCTAATGATTACCTCGTGGGAGGCACTCCTTGTAGGAATGGATTCTATCCACTTGGTGAAATAATTAGTGGCAGTAAAAATCCACCTGTGTTGACCACTTGAGGTTGGGTGTATTTATCCAATGAAGTCAAGGTCCCACTACTAAAAAGGTCTAGAAACCACCACAGGTTTCAAAGGCAAAGATTTGAGCTTCTACTTTCCAGAAAATTTTTGGCATTTGACACAAGCTCTAATCTTTGCACAAAAATCAGTAAAAAGGATAGGCCAGAAATACCCATCTTTGAGGATATTATAATTTGCGGTCCTCCAAAAATGATGGTCCCCACATAAGATGTCATGAAAATTAATTATGGCCCTTTGGACCTCCTATGGATCTAGACATCTCAAAAGAGCTCTGAGAGGATCTTTCTAATACAAAACCTGATCAATGAGACAATATTTGATTTATTTGAGTTTCAAATATCTCACCTTGTTCTTATCTAAGCCATCAGGAGGCCACAAATTTTGCAAAAAATATATGATGTCTTTATACTAAGTGCATTCTGCCAAATTGGGGCTGGCGTGAGAGCTTTTATTAACAAACTCAGCTTGCTGAATTTCTGAGGTTATATTCATGAAATTAAACCCTAAATCTTTGCAATTTGATTCAGCCAGCAACATGGATAAACCTTGTCCTTTGACTAGTTTAGCTTGCTTCATTTCAAGGTCAAATTCTAGAATTTTAGCAATCCACTTGCTCCTCCTCCCATCTAGCTCAGGATGGATAAGTATCTCTTTCACTGAGGCTAAAGGGACATATGCAACAATCTTTGAATGCAGAAATATATTTTGAAGGCCTTGATGGCTTTGACCAAAGCATATGCCTACTTATCCATGATATCATATCTCATTTCTACATCCCTTAATGCTCTGCTGAAAAAGGAAATAGGATGCTCTAACCCCTTTGTATTTTTCTGTAGCAAAACAACAACTAGTGTGTCAAATGAAGCAAAGGAAAATATCAAAAACTCCTTGGAATAGTCATGGTTGATAAGAACAGGTGCTTCAGTCAAGGCCTTTTTGATATGATCAAGATAATCTCTAGACTCATCAATCCATTTCGCCTCATTTCCCTTTCTAAGAATGGTTGTAATGTACCTCACTAATTCAACAAAGTTAGAGACGAACCTTCTTAGAAAATTGATCTTACCCAAAAAATACTAAAACTCTTTCTTAGATCTAGGAAAAGATAGGGTATGGATAGTGTTATCGGACAAATCGATAGGTGCAGACACTAACTGATCTCCCTAGATCCACCTAGATCTAGAACAAAACACACCAGAACATGATGCTTTCCTTAAGTTTTAAATATTGAATTTACTAACTAAAGAGGGATGGGTGACATACCATTTAAATGTCGCTTCCTCCCGCCATCGCCATCCTAGCTCCATTCCAACGCTCATACAGAGATGAACCTACAAAAGAATGCAACCAACCAAAGTGATAGCAATAGCATAAACTCAATATAAACATATGTATGTGATCAAGGAATCATACAATAAAACACAACAATATTTATAGGAAAGAATCATATTACTGTATCATATTAAATGTGAAAGAGAGATTACAACCATGGACTTGATGTCATAAGGTCCCTTCCAACTGTCCTTTGTTCCCCACACACTTTCACTGGAAGAATTCTGAGAGCATAGATCTGGTAATATTCACAATCTATCTTGACAAAGGAAAAACTCAAAACCACTCTAACCAAGCTAATAATTCCAAGCCAAATCCAACTTAGTCCAATCCAAGCTAAAAGGATCCAAAGCTCAAACGCTAAATTTCTCCATGAGAGCTCCTCTCCTTTTGAAAGTTGAAGAGGATAAGGTGAGGAGGTTAGGATGATCCCACTAAATCATGAAAGCGAGTAAGATCCAAACCATTTGGATGCCACCTCACCATGGAAGTTTCTCTTTCTAGAAGATTCGAGAAAACACTCATTTTTCCCACGTGTAAGCATTCTTGCACCCTGCCTATAGAGCAACCTGCGAACTTTCTTTTTAATGGGATTTTTCCAAAATGAAACTTCTTCTCTCAGGAAAAGTTCTTCTCCCTTCTTTCTTCATGAACTCAGGCCACTGACCCTTCTGAAGGCAACAAATAGCTTTACATCATTAATGGTCATAAGGATGACAAAATTAAAGTGTAACAGATGGCCTCTACTCTGCTTGGATCAATTCTTACCCCTTTTGCTAATACAATGTGCACCAATAAATTACCTTCCTTCATAGAAACCATAGTCTTCCTAGGATTTAGAGAGAGACCAAATTTTCTGCACTTTAGGAAGACCTTCTTCAAATGATGACAATGCTCTTTGTCATATTTTGAGAACACTGTAATGTCATCTAGATAGATTACTACAAATTTGTCTTTCTCCCCAATAAAGGAAATGTCCATGGCTCGCTGGAAGGTTTTTCCTGCATTCATCAATCGAAAGGGTATTTTAGCATACATGAATGTTCCCCAAGGAGTAGTGATGGTTTTCTTCTCTCTATCTTCAGGAAGGATAGAGATCCGATTATAGAGAGAGAAGCAATCAATAATAGACATCCTAGATGAACTAGTCACTCTTTGCAAAATCTGTTCAATCTTTGGCAAGGGTTAGTTATCTTTTTTGGAGATTCTGTTCAAATTCCTAAAATAAACACTCAACCTAATTTCCCCATTTTTCTTCCTCACAGGCACCAAGTTAGCCACCCATTATGAATATCTAAAAGGAATGATGATTTGGACATCCAACAACTTCTTCACTTATTTTCCCATAATAGGCAACAACATGGGATTTATTTTTCTGAGCTTCTGCCTAAAAGGCTTGGTCTCCTCTTTCAAAGAAATCTTATGTTCAATGATATATGTGTCATATGTTCTTAAGTATTCATATTTCCAGGGAAACACATCAGCAAATTCCTTTAAAAGCTTGACATATTCAACCCTTTGTTCCTCTGACAAACTACTAGAAAAATTAACATACTTTGGATCTTCCCTTGTTCCTAAATTGCATTCAGTCACATCAGCATCTTCAATTGAACCTTTAATCTTTACAAAAACAACATTTCTATCAAACAATCTCTCCAAGGGGACACGTCCTTTTGGAATATCATTACTAGGTAACTGAACAATATGATAGTCAACAATTTTATTCAAAAAAACATTGACATGGGGGCTTTCTTTAGTATCCTGATATTGATCAATATGTTAAGCAGAAAATTCATCCACAGTCTCAAGAAATATTTGTATCTCAAGATAATCCTGAAAAACCTGACAATGTTTGACATTGTTAGGTACACAGGGTCTATACTTTACTTCCACATCATACTTGAGCTTAGGGGGCAAAGGAATTCTGAAATTACTTGTTGAAACAACCAAGGAATATGCCTTAGTGGTCTCCTCTCTTAGAACAAATGATATATTAAAAGCCAAGAAGAAACTATCAACAAGATCCCAGACTTCATTTATGTAGGTCATCAACCTGGGGTGTTTAGCTTGATATAAATTTTTGACTTGGTGAACAATTAACTCAGCATCTCCAAACACTGCTCACTCTTCAATATTCATGTCTTTAGCAGCCCTCAAATCCAAAACAAGAGCCTCATATTATGGCACATTGTTTGTTGTTTCAAATTCAAGTTTGTAAGATAGAGATATGGTCTCTTAGGTAGGGGAAATAAAGACTACCCAAGCACCAACACTCTCCCAAGAATAGGCTCCATCAAAAAACATCTTCCAAACAAAGGTATTGGGAGGAGGATATTCAGAAGAGGTAATAGGATGCTATCTGATTTCAGTAGGTGTTTGAGGAGCATCAGTGAGTTATAACATGTTGGTTCCTAAATCAGTATCAACTACAAAAATGGGGTGGTTGGTAGGACTTTCTTCATCATTGATAATGTAAGCAAGTTGTGCTTCCCTATAAAGCCTTGTATGTCCCCCCCCCCAAACATAGGAATGGTGGCATATGAAACGTCCATCTGCAAAGTTCCCCCTAGTCTTTTGATCCAAGATCTAGACAAGAGCATCCCAAAATTAGGGGGGGCATCATCCACCACAATATCCATGACCACAGTTTTCATTGGCAATTGGAACGAGGAAATAGGATTCTATGTTCTAGTAGGCTGATAAAAAATGTCAGGATTCCCCTCTTTCTTCTTTGACCTCAAGTTGTATCTATTAGGATTTCCATTGGTCCTTTCCCCTTTGTTCAGTTCATTTAGTTGGCTATCCATGAGAGACTCTTCATATTCATATTGAGGTAAATGAGGAGATGAAGAGGTGTCACCAAGACAATGGATTTCAAGGTCAACTTCTTCTTCCTCTCCTTCTTCATCAGTAACTAGGTTATTTTGGAGAGGGGCTTATATGTTTTGATCATTCCTATCCCTATTTATTCAGTCTCTTTGGATGATCTGAGGGGAATTATTAGGTCTTTTGAAATTACCCCTATTATCAACATTCTAGGTGTTCCTATAGCTTCACTTTCCTTCAATCTTCAATTTCTCCATTTCTGAAGAGAGTGATTTTACCAGTTTTGTCAACTCATCCACTTAAGGGTAGGAAGAAAAGGAATAAAAGGATGAAGCTTCATATGTACCTTTTCTTATGTCTCTATCGTCTTTATTCCTAATTTTTTCAACTGCCAATATATTAGACTCTACTTCAAGGGCTAAATTTTGCATATGAGCTAAAGAGGTAGCTCTTCTTTCTCTCGACAGGAGGCAAAACTCAGGGTCAATAGAACTGGCATAGGTAATCTTGGAAAAGGTTTCTTGTAATGTCCCCAACCACTAATAAGTTGAGCAACGTCACTACCGGACGTCTCTCTATGCTCTGATAGTAATTTGTAACGTCCCCAACCACCAACAAGTTGGGCAACGTCACTACTAGACGCCTATCTATGCTCTGATACCAATTTGCTTTAACACCCCTGACCACCCAAGCCCGACCATTCTATATTGTAGAAATACAAATTATCATCTATCTATAATTAAAAGCATAGACAAACAACATATTCTACTAATACACAGACTGATGTAGAAATAACAGTGAAAGCATACATGCAGTAATTCAAACAAAACCATAGCTATAACAACATATATAAATATATAGTATGTGAATGAGGGAATTAATACTTATATTTTAATTGAGTTCCACCAACTGCATGCAGACATTCCATGAACCTCCCAGGCTTAGACCATGTTGCTCATCATGTTTAGCAGTGGGTCACCCCCGAGCTGGGACTAAGCTCCACCCAGGGCAAGGGAATCCTAGACTAGGCTGAGGTTACAAGAAATTGCATAGTGCAACTGGAAGGATTCTCTCCATGATCCTTCTTATGCCCACTACTCATGGAATATCATTCCCCACATGCATGTTCCACCCTGGGAATATGCACCTTCATTATTCCACAGTCCATCGATTACTCTACTTCCCCTTTTAGGGTCTTGGCAACAAGCTGGATCAGGAATTCTCAGAGCTCTGTAGTTGGTGGTGGACTCTCTCTAGGAGAAAATCACTTCCCATCAAACTCTCTCACCTGGAGAAAGATTCTCATAGGCCTAACAACCTGCATATTCAACCACGAGCATGACAACCCACTTCTTCAACCATGGGCTTGACAACCCTCTTTTTCAACCAGCTTCAACTCAGTTTCTAGCCAAGTGAGGACAACAAAAAAAATCAATATAAATCAGGGAATGGAAACAACCACAATTCGGTAAGGAACAACACATTTTTGGCAAGTATAGATATGTTATCTTCACAGGAAAAAAAATATCAAATTCATGGGTTATTGGTTTCAGAGATGCGTGAAAGATGTAGAGTTCCACGATGGAGGCCAACAAATTTAGGCAAGGGATGGGAGAATGAGAGAGAATCCCCCCAATGAAATGACTCTCCATCTTTAACTGCATGATCCCAGGTGGACACCTATCTTCCTGGAGCTGCATGCACTCCATTTAGCATGCATTCCCCTTTCCCAGGAACTTAGGATAACTGGGTTTATTTTTCCCCACTTTAATATTTTCATTTTCAGGAATATATTATAATGTTCCCCTGGCTTAAGCCTGCTAGCTTAGCCCCTCTTTCCTAGCCTCTCATTCCCATCCCTTTCCCTACCTTGTGGATATTTATCTCCCATCACTCTTTCCTCATGGTTGGTCTACATTCAATGATGTATAATTTTTATTAATAATTTGCATAATTACATATACAAAAATCAGGCTTATTGGCCTTAGCATATAGGTTCTTTGGCCTATAACACATAATCCTACCAGCTTATCAACACTTGTATCACCAGACTAAAAACATTATTACATTTCATAGGGGCTTAGCCTAGGGTATTACAATCCCCTCCCCTTATTTTTTCACTGTCATCAGTGCAACTCTTTTACATAATAACAACAAGATTTTCAAAATCTTCAAAAATATGTGGGTACTCTGCCCGCATAGCATCCGCATGCTCCCATGTTGTGTCCTCAGAGTCATACCAGGTCCACTGGACCTTTACAATCCCTATGGCTCGATTATGGAGTTGCTTTATTTTCCTATCCAATATGCACGCCGGATGCACCTACAAGACGCCTTATTGCTCCATCTGAATCACATTCCAATCAATCACATGATTAGGATCAAGTATATATTTGTTAAGCAATGAAACATCAAACGCATTATGTACAGTCATGGATGCAGAAAATGCAAGCATATATGAAACTGGTCCAATCCTTTCTAGGGTTTCAAATCGCCCACAATATCTGGCTGCCAACTGATCCAGGGGATCAAATTTTGCTCAAAAATTCAAAGTGCTCGAAATTGCTTCAAAGAAAACAAGAGCATAGGCCTCATCGTTACAAACCCAATGAAACTCATTTGGGTTCAAACGGACGTCAGGAGCGAGAGTTATCGCGTTCTGTTCAAAATGACAAACAGGCAAAAAAAGGGGTGTTGACTGTATAGTCCATACAGTCCATATGGACGCTGACGTGGTAGGTCATATGACATGTGGCAGGCCATACAACACATGGTTGGTAGTTATTTGGACAGTTGGCATGTGACATGGCATGTTTGCAGCGAATGGGATGACGACACGTGGCCTAGTCAATGGTCGCCATGTGTCATATATACATTGGTTTAAAATTATGTTGTTGGCCGGATTCGACCCCGCAACCTCCGGGTAGCAGGGAGAGACTTGGGAAGAGCCACAAACCGGCACGCCACTGGTTGTTCCTTGTTATATATGTGGCAAAATATTTATATATGTTTGCATATGTGTATATTTGGGGCGCGACCGAGCTGGGGCTTAGCCCCAGCCCTTGGTCGCACATTGTGTTATTATATGACCCAATGCTATACCATTCGGCGTGCGTGCGTGGTTGTGTTTTGTTTTGGTTCCAACAGTTATACAAATGACCCTCCATTTGTCCTTTGACCATTGGCTTGTGGAACGGGAGCCTATGTTTATACTTGCACGCGGTAACATGGGTCACACGAACTTGCCCTTGACGGTTAGGGGCTAGGTGCACCCGTAACTGTCCTACAGTTTGCACGGTTCGCACGGTTGCGTCTGGTGCTAATTTTTTATGCTTAAATATGCATGTGGGCTAGGTTGAGCCAACAAGGGTGTGTTTTGTAGATGCAGAGACAACAAGTTTGAAGGGGGGACTTCCAAGAAGCCTATCTTCTTCAATTTTTGGCTAAACGAGGTGCCGAAAAATCCTAGCTAGGGGTTTTTAGACGTTCTAGAGCCATTGGAGCAGTCTATTTGGCATTTTGAGCATTGTAAAGCACATTTTTGAGCACTTTGAGAAAATAATACAAATGATCCATTGGAAGTTGGACCAGGAGATGTAGCCCAAAAGAGGGGTGAACTCCTTTATCATTTGTTGTGTTATGTGTTTTTTGTTCACTATTTTTGTTGTTGTTTATATGAATCTTGAATGAGTAAATCCTATTAAATTTGTGTTGCAAAGTTGATCCATTTTCATTTTAACACATAAAATTTAACTTGCAAATATTTTCAAGAATACAAGTCTTCTTCATTTTTAGATCAAGTTGGTATCAGAGCATAGGTTTTTGAAGACTTGATTATTTGCAAGTGTTTTGTTTTCCGATGCTCACAAGGTTGAAACTCACAAGAGGAGAAGATCAACTTGCAGAGCCAAGTTCTCATCCTTCAAGGAGGAAGCTTATATCATCATCGCAAGTTTCAAGGAGGCATTCACCAAGTATGGCTCATGAAGAGAGTCATGAACATGTTCCTGCAGAAGATGAAGACCTCAGAAAGGTTGTATGGAAATGAGAGAGATGATGAAAATCTTGATGGAAAGGAATACAAGGTTGCAAGGTGAAGGCTCCAACCCTTCAAAGAATAAGGGAGACAGTGGTGATAAAACTCCAAATGGAAATGGAGGGAATGGTGTTTCTCCACCACCCTCTCCTCCATCTTCTTCTTGTTCTACCAATTCAAGACCTCTTCCAAACTCTCCAAAGGGACATGGTAAAACTCCTTCACAAATTCCTTCGTTAAAGCTTGATATTAAATTCGAATTGCCAATGCACAATGGAAAAGTTAATGCTGAGAAATTAGATAATTGGATTCGTCAAATTGAGGTGTATTGTGGGATACAAAAAATTCAAGATGATGAAACTAAGATTCAGCTTGCTTCTTTAAGATTGGATAATGCAGCACTCATTTGGTGGGAATCCAAGACTCAAGAGGACATAAAGAAACATGGTAAAATTTTAACCTCTTCGAATGATTTTATTGTTGCAATTAAAAGACAATTTTACCCATTGGCATATATACGAAAGGCTACTATGGATTGGCAAAATCTTAGACAAGATAAAGGACAGAATGTGCAAAGATTTACTCAAGAATTTAGGAGAAGAGCTTTGGTTTTGGGAGTAGATTTGTCTTCTTAAGAAACTTTACTCAAATACATTGGAGCTTTACATAGTTATTTGAGACATACTATACTCATGTTTAATCCTTCAAATC
>ML797167.1:471177-486316 GCA_009831015.1 Picea engelmannii
ACAAACATCATGTTGATCACAGTTTCCAAGTTGGAGATGAATTTTGGCTTTACATCAGTAAGGAGAGGCTTAAAGGAGAAGGTAAAAAATTGAAACCGATTCGATATGGTCCTTTCAAGATTATCGACAAGATTGGTAACAATTCCTTTCGTTTAAGTTTTCCTCCTTATATGCAAATGTATGCAGTTGTTAATGTTGAGAATTTGAAATTGTATGAGCCTCCTTTGATTGATGATCAAGGAGAGCATGTTTAGATTCCTTCTATAGATGATTTTTCCCCAGAATATCTTACAGAATTGCATGAAGACACCATCCTTGACAGGAGAATGCGAGCTTCAAAACGAGGAAATGTGGAGTATCTTTGAGTTGGTCTTAAAGGTACAAATCCAAGAAAAGCCAAGTGGATTGAGGTTGGAAAGGTGAGGGAGATATACTCTCATCTTCAGATAGACTGAAAATAGTCTTTTGGAGGTCTAAAATCTTTCTAATGGGGAGGTGTGATCCAGGGGATCAAATTTTGCTCAAAAATTCAAAGTGCTCAAAATCACTTCAAATCGAATGAGAGCGTAGGCCTTGTCGTTACAAACCCAAAACAACTTGTTTGGGTTCAAACGAACGTTGGGAGTGAGAGATATCACTTTCTATTCAAAATGACAAACATGCAAAAAAAGGGGTGCTGACTGTACAGTCCATACAGTCTGTATGGACGCTGACGTGGCAGGCCGTACGACACATGGAAGGTAGTTATTTGGATAGTTGGCATGTGACATGGCATGTTTGTAGTGAACAAGATGAAGACATGTGGCCCAGTCAATGGTCGCCATGTGTCATATATACATTGGTTTAAAATTATGTTGTTGGTCGGAGTCGACCCCGCGACCTCCGGGCAGGGGGGAGAGACTTGGGAAGATCCACCAACTGGTGCACCACTGGTTGTTCCTTGTTATATATGTGGAAAAATATTTATATATGTTTTCATATGTGTATAGTTGGGGTATGACCGGGCTGGGGCTTAGCCCCATCCCTTGGTCGCACATTGTGTTAACATATGACCCAATGCTATACCATTCGGCGCACGCGTGCGGTTGTGTTTTGTTTTGGTTCCAATAGTTATACAAACGACCTGCCATTTTTCCTTTGACCATTGGCTTGTGGAACGGGAGCCTATGTTTATACTTGTGCGTGGTCACATGGGTCATACGACCTTGCCCTTGACGGTTAGGGGCTAGGTGCGCCCTTAACTGTCCTACAGTTTGCACGGTTCGCGCGGTTGTGTCCGGTGCTAAGTTTTTACGCTTAAATATGTGTGTGGGCTAGGTTGAGACAACAAAGGTGCATTTTGTAGATGCAGAGACAACAAGTTTAAAGGGGGGACTTCCAGGAAGCCTATCTTCTTCAATTTTTGGCCAAACAAGGTGCCAAAAAAGCCCAGCTAGGGGTTTTTGTATGTTCTAGAGCCATTGGAGCAGAGTATTTAGCATTTTGAGCATTGTAAAGCACATTTTTTAGCACTTTGAGAAAATAATACAAATTATCCATTGGAAGTTGGACCAGGAGATGTAGCCCAAGAGGGGTGAACTCCTTTATCATTTGTTGTGTTATGTGTTTTCTGTTCATTGTTTTTGTTGTTGTGTATATGCATCTTGAATGAGTAAATCCTATTAAAGTTTTGTTGCAAAGTTGATCCATTTGCATTTTAACACATAAAGTTTAACTTGCAAATATTTTCAAGAATACAAGTCTTCTTCATTTTTAGATCACCAACTTGGAATAGTTTTCTAGCTTAAAGGAAATTTTATTGGCTTCCACTTTCAAGAAAACATGATCACCCACTTTAAACTCCTTGTGGATCCTGTTCTTATCAGCATAAATTTTATGTCTATCTTGGGCATCCTTCAAATTCTTCTTAATCTTCATCATTTTCTCTTCCATTTCCTTAAGAAACTCTGGCCCAACCACTGCCCTATCAGCTGGGTTATCCCAACTTACTTGGGTGTTGCACTTTCTTCCATAATGTTCTTCAAATGAGCTCATCTTTAGTGTAGGTAGTCTTCCCATTTAGATGGTTTGTCCATCACATACATTTTTAACATATTTTCTATCACTTGGTTCACCCTCTCTGTCTTTCCATTAGACTTAGGATGATAATCAGTGCTGAAGTTCAGATTTGTTTTGAACCCTTTGAATAACCCCTTCCAGAACTTTGAGGTAAATTTTGGGTCTTTGTCAGGCATAATTTTTTTGGGAATACCGTGCAATCGTGCTACATACTTCATATAGATATTGGCAACATTAGTTTCCTTGTGAGTATTCTTCAATGGAATAAAACATGCATCTTTCGTAAGCTTATCCACCACCACCATGATGGAATCATATTTCTTATTTGTTTTGGGTAATCGTGTGATGAAATGCATTGTCACCACTTCCCACTTCCACTCAAAAATGGGAAAAGGTTGTAGCAACCCTTTTGGGTGCCTATGTTCATCTTTGACCTTCTGGCACTCCATACATCTAGCGATGTATTCTGCAATTTCCTTCTTCATACCTGGCCAAAAGTAATGGCTCTTGACTGCTGCCACTATTTTCTGATATCCAGGATGCCCAACATAAGGCACATTATGCATTTCTTTCAAGATCATAATTCTCAATTCCTGGAAATTAGGTACATAAATTCTCAATGTAGTTCATGCACTCTTCTACTGAGTGCATCAACCACTCACAAAGGAATTCCAACCATCTACTCTGCCTAACATTCAAGGTTGGATGATCAAACAAATACTTCAGATTTTTATGGTCTGTCCTCAGTTCAAACCTCTTTCCCATGAGGTAATATATCCATTTCTTTAGAGCGTGCACTATGGCTGCCAACTCCAAATCATGAGTTTCTTAGTTCTTTTCATGATCCTTCAGCTTCTTGGACTCATAACATATTACAAACCCATTCTAGCTAAGGAATCCCCCTAGTTCATCTTTTCATGCATCTGTACACACTAAAAAATCTTCATTTGGATATGCAATCCTCAAGATTGGAGCACTGGTTAACAACTGCTTCAATTGTTGGAATCTTCTCTCACATTCTTCTGTCCATTAAAATTTCTTATCCTTCCTTTGTAAGGAAGTGATGGGGTAAGATATCCTTTAGAACCCTGTAATGAACCTTCTGTAATAGCTATCTAGACCCATAAAGGATCTGAATTTTGTCACATTATTTGATGCTGACCATTCTTTGATGGCTTCTATATTCTCGAGATCCATGACTATCCCATCCTTTGAAATGATATGTCCCAAATAATGGATCTGCTTTTGATAGAATGATCACTTGATGAATTTAGCATACAGTTGGTGCTCTCTTAGAACATGCACCACCATCGTCAGATGATGTTTATGCTCTTCCTCCAACTTGGAATACACTAGGATGTCATCCAAAAATTCTATGACAAACTTGTCTAGATATTCTCTAAATACACCATTCATTAAGCACATGAAAACAATAGGTGCATTTGATAACCCAAATGGCACCACTGTGAATTCATAATGACCATACCTTGTTCTGAAGGTGGTTTTGATGATGTCTTCAGCCTTTATCCTTAACTGGTGGTACCCTGACCTGAGATCTATTTTTGAAAACATCTTGGCATCCTTCAAATGATCAAAGAGATCATCAATTCTTGGCAAAGGATACTTGTTCTTAATAGTCACTTTGTTCAACTGTCTGAAATTGATGCACAATCTCAATGTCCCATATTTCTTTTTCATGAACAAGATTGGGGCACCCCAAGGTGACACACTTGGGCGTATATACCCCTTCCTCAAAACTTCTTTCAGCTACAATTGTAGTTCTTTCAGCTCTAGTGAACTTATTATGTAAGGATTTTTTGACACTGGAGCCGCTCCAGGCATCAGTTTTATAGAGAAATCAATATCTCTCTTTGGGGGTAGTCCTGGTACCTCCTTGAATACATCTACAAAAGCTCCCAGGACTACATGGTATTCAATAATTGACACCTTATCCTTATGTTCTTCCTCCATATGGACTACAAATATTTGAAATCCCTTCCTGTAGCACTTTTTCAATTGTATTGTTGAGATTTATCTAATAGTCATTGCCCTTGGGATTCCCTACACTTTCCTTGGGTTTCCTTACTCATCCAAGAAAGTGAATGCCTTGTTACAATAGTCTAATATGGCATGGTGTCAGTACAACCAATCCATCCCAATTAGACAGTCATAGGAACCTAAAGTTAAGATGTTCAAATCTGCCATTGTGCTCAGTCCATTCATGTCCATGAGACATGACTTAACCATTTCGGTAACTTTTCTTTTAGCTCTTGTATCTAGCTGCATTAACCAAGATTTTCCATGCTTGTTTCTTGGAAAATGCAAACTTTCCACCATCTTGGGATCTATATAACTATGACTAGCCCCTGAATCAATTAAAATATTAAAGGCATGGTCATTGATCATACCTTCAACTTCAATCATGTGTGATTGAAACACATCTTTCTTGTTGTCTAGGGTTGCATAAATCCTTGGTATTATACTACCCATTTCCTCCACTCTTTCTTCTTGATGAACATTGTGGAAAGCTCTCATTTTGTTATTTTTGTGGGGATAATCTCTATACTTGTAGTCTCCTTGACAACCCCAACATTGAATGGGCGTCTTCCTTGGCCTTTGTCCCCATACCTCGGCCATTCTCTACTCTTTAAAATATGGTTTTCCTTGAGGACTATTTCTTGAAAAGGATGGCTTAGATCCCTTCTTCCTCTGATCCATCTTGAATTTCTTCTTGTCTTCCCAAGCTTTCTGGAAAGTGGGCTTTTCTCTTTGCTTCTCATATAAGAATTTTTCTCTCCTCATAGTTTATTCCATAGTTTCAGGATCATCATACTGGATCTTGTCAATGATGGAAGGTGGCAGTCCACTCAGATAACTTTGAATTTTGGCAGTCTCATCCTTTATGAAAGGAACGTACTTCAACAGCTATAGGAATCCCTTTCATATTCGAGCTTGAGTTCAAAGAACTCTTTCATATTTCTATCATAGTATCTCTTAGTCAAGTATTTCTTTTCGAAATAATTCTTAAGTTCTTTCCAAGTAACATTTTTCTCTTTAATGTGTTTCACTTTCTTAAGTTGATCCCACCACATGGATGCCCTTCCTTTCACTTGATACATTGAAATTCTTCCTTCTGCATGAGAGGAATAATTTTTCAGTTGGAGACATTTCCTCATACCAAGGAGCCATGTCTTGGCGTCTTCCTCCTTCTTGTGCTCTCTATCAAACATAGGAGGTATAATCTTGATCATTTCTCCCTTTATTTCATCCACTCTAGATCTCCTATGCTTTCTAGTAAGAGATGGGCTTGAACTACTGTGTGCCCTCCTCTTGGAGTTCCCTTGGGAGTGATGATGGTGTCTTCCAAAACTCCTTGATTTCCTCTTCTCATCAGGGGACCTGTGACTTCCTGATTTACTGGAGTCACTCTCCTTATCCAATTTCTTTTCTATCCTTTCTAGGCTCTGTATCAACTTTATGTTGAATTCTCCCTGTTTTTCCTTGACTTTCATGAGCTTTTTGTTATTTGTATGGTGAGTCTGGAAATTTTTCTGTAATATTTCAATGATTTTCATCATGTTTCCCCCCTTATCTATATCTTCTCCAAGCCCATTGGATTTTGATCCTTCAACTACCAAATGGACATCCATTCCTTTAGCTTCATTCTCTGAACTAAAAGCATTATGTGCCTCCTCCATTTCTCTGCACTACTTGGCAATTCGGTTTGGTTCTGACAATCGTTAACTCTGCAAACACAATGTGCAGTAAATGGAAATTTGTCAGGCCATCAACCCTTAACAAATTCCACAGTATTCATAAACCAATCTGATTCAAAGAAAACTTTCAGATTTCATTATGCAGTTCTCTTCAATCAAGAATCCCTTCGGATCTTTTCTTTCTGAGATTTTCTCTGTTCTTGAAATAATTTTTAGGCAATAGCCCCTTTCTCTTATCCCCCAACCCATGCGACCATGGGTTGTGGCCAAGTGCTAGTTCGATAGGAGCTTATTCAAGAATTTGGGCCTCCGACTTCGGAAGTTTTCAAAGCACATCAAAACTAATCTCTCGGAGTTCCAGATTGATGAAATCACAAAGTAGGGTGGATCAATAGTCCACGACTACCCAACATCCAATGGTTGGCACTTACTATGGAACGTTAGGCATCTGAGATCCCAGAATTCAAAGATTCAAAGCTTTAGTACTTCGGAAGATTTCACATCCGCACACCCCCAACACCCTGAATCTTTAATCTTTGAACACTTCCATGTCAACTTTGGTGACTTCATTACATCTCATGACCTCAGAGTTGTGAAACTTTTGAAAGTTCTGCCTTTCGTTCCCTTATGAACCATTCTTTCTGAGTGTTAAGTCTTTGGACTTCACAACTGGTGCCACATGTCCAGTAGGACCCATGGTTTACATACTTGAATTAAGATATCGAATAGACACATCACTCAACACCTTTCAAATTGTGGGGGGCATGCATCGAAGGTTTGGAGTAACCCGCCTTTCATCCTGCAATTCTTCTGATGTCGACACGTAACCCCTGGTAAAACCTTGTTTTGGATTACGAGATCACCTTGGGGAATTAATTCCTGTGCAACTTGGGTCCCTGCAATGCCTCTTGGTCATCGATCTTGATGTATCATAATCAACACCAATGTGGGCCCATCAACCTTTAACTATGTTATGCAACCTCAGGGCCCACATAGTACATCTGTCAACATTCTGTGTGGGGGCATGTGGTAGGTATAGGAGAGATCCATGTCACTTCTAGGTGACATCATCATGATTCACTACTTCAAATATTTGGGGCTTCAGAGCTTCAGGCTTCAGGAGTGCTCTCCTTAGCACACACTCATTCTCCCAAACGTTGGAATCCTGAACAACCAATCTGTTGACACATGTCCCTCTTAACAGATGGTATGAATTAGCTCTAGACTTTGGAGCTCTAGGAGCTCTTTATCCTTCATACCATGCTGTAAATTCCACCCTTGGCTTTATCCAACGGTTTTGGTCCAACTTCAGCCCAATCCAACAGTCAAGCACTTCTCCCCAGATATATGGTGTAGATCCACTTCGGGGACTTTGGGGCTTTAGCCTCTTCCCCTCTATAACACATACTTTGTCGAAGTCCCAAATTAATAAGGACTCACAAATTAACCTTCTTGCACTTTTCTCCATCTCTAACAGTCGTGAATTTTCCTCCCTCTCCTGAACAGATTCCAATGACCCACAATAATTTGTGGCCCATTATCACATCTATCGTGGTTTTATAATACTGCTACACCTCCTGAGCTTCATAACATGGCCAAGGTAACCTCTTGCATAATTTCCCTCTGAAACCTTGGTTCTAATGACTACTTATCTGGCCCATCCAGGCTCAGTGCTTGAAACTTGGCTCTGATACCAATTTGTAATGTCCCCAACCACCAATAGGCCGTGCAACGTCACTACTGGATGTCTCTCTATGCTTTGATACCAATTTGTAACATACCCAACCACCAACAAGTTGGGCAACATCACTATCAGATGTCTCTCTATGATCTGATACCAATTTGTTTTAACACCCCCAACCACTCAGGCCAAGCCATTCTATCTCGTAGAAATAAAAATTATCATCTATCTATAATTAAAACCATAGACAAAAAAACATATTCTTCTAATACAAAGACTGTTGCAGAAACAACATTAAAAGCATACATGCAGTAATTCAGACAAAACCATAGATGTAACAACATATATAAATACAAAGCATGTGAATGAGTAGGGAATGAATACTTAAGTTTTAATTGAGTTCCACCAACTGCATGTAGACCTTCCACGAACCTCCCAGCCTTATATCACACTGCTCATCATGCTCAATAGTGGGTCACCCCCAAGATGGGACTAAGATCCACCCAGGGCAAGGGAATCCTAGACTAGTTTGAGGTTACAGGAAACTGCACATTGCAACTGGAAGGTTTCTCTCTAGGAGCCTTCTTATGCCCACTACTTACGAACTCTCATTCCCCACATGCTTGTTTTGCACCAGGAATATGCACCTTCACTATTCCACAGTCGATCGACTGCTCTATTTCTCCTTTCAGGGTCTCCATAACAAGCCAGATCAAGAATTCTTAGAGATTCGTAGCTGGTAATGGACTCTCTCTAGGAGAAAATCACTTCCCAACAAACTCTCTCACCTGGAGAGATATTCTCATAGGCTTGACAACCTACCTCTTCAGGAATAATATTGACAACCCACTTCTTAAACCATGGGCTTGACAACCCTCTTCTTCAACCACAGGTCTAACAACCCACTTCTTCAACCATCTTCAACCCAGTTTCCATCCAGGTGAGGACAACAACAAAGATCAATATAACTCAGGGAATGGTAACAACCACAATTCGGTAAGGCATAACAAATTTTTGGTAAGTAAAAATATGTTGTCTTCACAGGAAAACACAGATCAGCTTCACGGGTTACCGGTTTCAGAGATGCGTGAAATATGCATAGCTCCACAATGGAGGCCAAGCGAGTTAGGAAAGGGATGGGATAATGGGATATAACCCCCCAAATGAACTAACTCTCCATATTTAAATGCATGAGATCAAGTCAACACCTGTCTTCCTAGAGTTGCATGCACTCCATTTAGCATTATTTCTGCTTGCCAAGGAACTTAGGATAACTAGGTTTATTTTTCCCCACTTTAATATTTTCATTTTGAGGAATATATTATAATATTCCCTTGGATTAATCCCTCTATATTATCCCCTCTTTCCTAGCTTCTCAGTCCCATCCCTTTCCCTACCTAGTGGAGCTTCGCCCCCCATCACTCTTTCTTCGTGGTCGGTCTACATGTAGCGATGTATAATTTTTATTTATAATTTGCATAATTACATATACAAAAATCAGGTTTATTGGCCTTAGCATCCAAGTTCTTCAGCTTATAACAAATAAGCCTACCAACTTATCAACACTCGAATCACCTGTCTACAAACATCAGTACATTTCATAGGGGCTCGGCCTGGAGTATTACATTTTTGTAGCCTTTATTTCAGTGGGAATATTATTGTACATTTTATTAAATCTTTTTGAGAAGTCTGAAATAGATTCCCCCTCTTTCTTCTTAAGTGACCCAAATTTTATAATGTAATAAAGAAAATCTTTTTTATCCCCCCAATGCCTCAAGAATGAATCATCCATAGCTTCAATCCCAGGAATAGATCTAGGATTCAATCTCCTAAACCATTTTCTAGCATCACCATCAAGGCTCTGTACAAAAAATCTCATCCACACATCTTCATTTCCAACATTAAGATTATCTGCATAACTATAAAAAGATGAAAGGTGTTCTTTTGAAGTTATGTCTTCCTCCCCTATGAACTTGGGCATGTACTTAAGGTAGTCTCCAACTGGGAGAGAATTCATAGGTTGAGGTAAAACAAGAGGGACATATCATCCACTATGGCATCCATCCTATTTCTAGGAATATTAACACCTGCCATTGGGATGTGAACTGTAGGAGAACAAGGGGGAGATGGAGTTTGGACATGTAGGACTACAATTGTGTTTCTAGGGGGAATGGGTTGAGTGTTGGAATAAAATGGTATAGGGTTCAAAGGAAAATAAGCTCCCCCCTCTTTAGTTACAACAACTTTGATAGGAGGAGGAGTAGGAAAACCCAAAGTGGGAAAATCCTCTAAGCTCTTGGGTCTGAACTAGTTTACAATATCAGGGGAAACAAGGGTTTCAAAAATTTATCCTTCCAAATGAAGACTAGAAGGGGCTAGTTCAACAGGAAATATTCTAAAATCTAAATTTCTAGAAACTCCAACAGATGTTATAAAAGGAGAATTAGATACAACTACTAGAGTTTTCAAAGAAGAATCATGTAAATTACCAGAATCACCTGGTACAACAGCTGAAAGTCCTTCTTGAGAGGTATTTCCTTTCTTGATAATATTCTCTGGGTCAGATTCAGGTGCTACCAAAGGTAGCTATAGAGTAGACCTAGTGTGTTTGTCTTTGAGAGCTACAACTGAAATAGTGGAGTCGCCAGGTGCAAGCTGCAATATTCAAGGTACTGATCTCTGATGCACCATGAGAATTAGTATTTCTTTGTCGTTCAAACCTAGGGAAAAGTATTCAAATCACTCCCTGACAAAGGCAGCAAGAATTTTAGAACTAAGAGTCACCCTCATCTTGCAGGAGGATAAGCCCAGTACCCATCAAAATGTTTGTGGGGGATGGTTTATGAGTGGAGGTCAAATGAACAAAGCTCAGCATAAGAATGTTTAAACACAGAAAAATGGGCTAGTAATGCATAAGAAAATGAGGTCCTCATTAACTTCAGTTAGTGGTTTAAGCTTAAAGGTGAGAAGGAGGAAGACTTAGTGAGTGTTAGAAAAACAAGACCGTAGTGTAATAAAATAAAACAAATGCATAAACAAAACACAGAAGATACACAATACAATAGAGACACAGATTTATGTGGTTCACCTAGTGTGGGCTACGTCCACTAGAGAAATTGCTAGGTCCTTCCTTTATTATTATCCATCAAATGAAGGGATACAACCTACAGCAAAACCTATTATAACTTCTTCTTCTTTCTCTCACAGTTTCTTCTCTCAGAATACAATACTCACCATAATGCATAGCCACAATACATTTCCCTCATAATAGAGAGTTGTCTTTTAGGGAAAAAAACCCTAACATAATTTATACCATTAGATATGTGACCTTATAATGAATGGTCCAGATTTACAATGAAACTACAATATACATTTACAAGGCAATTTTTCCTTCAGGGGCTTTGCCCTCAAACCCCCGCCGGGGTCCTGCTTGCCTCCGTGGTTGTTGTATATAGATCTCTTCCTCCAAATCCCCATGGAGAAAAGTTGTTTTTACATCTAACTATTCAAGATGAAAATCTTCTACTACCACAAGACCTAAAGTAGTCCCAATTGAAGTCATTTTAACAACGGGAGAAAATATTTCATCAAAATCTATACCTTTCTTTTGTACAAACCACTTTACAACAAGTCTAGCCTTGTACCGCTTTTCTCCTCCATCTTCTTCCTTCAACTTGTAAACCCATTTATTCTACAATGCTCTTTTTCCCACAGGCAACTGAACCAAATCCCAAGCATGGTTATTTGCAAAGGAATCCATTTCCTCTTTCATGCCATGCTCCCACTTCTTTTTGGTGTCTACATGCATTGCCTCTTCATAACATTCTAGTTCACCAGAATAAGTCAACAATAAATAATACAATGAAGGAGAGTATCGTTCAGGGGGTGTACTTAACCTAGTAGATCTTCTAACAACACTTGCAGTACTTGTTTCTCCTATTGTTGTACATTTTGATTTTCAGGTTCCTTTGGAATTTCGTTTTCAGTGATCTCATCAAGCACTGTGTATTCTTGTTTTTCTTCTTCCTATTTCTTTCCCTACAACTGATCTTTGTACATGACCTTCTCATTGAATATGAAATCTCTACTCCTAATGATTTTTTTATTTTCATAATCCCATAATGGATAACCAAAATCATTAATACCGTATCCAATAAAGGTACACTTCTTGGATTTAGACTCAAGCTTTGTTCTATTTTCTTTATCAATATGGACAAATGCTTCACAACCAAAAGTTTTTAAAAAATAATAGTTTACATTTTTTCCTGTCCATTCCTCCTCTGGAATTCTACCATCCAAAGAGCTTGAAGGTCCTCTGTTTATTAAGTAGACAACAGTATCTACAACATCTACCCAGAACTATAAGGGAAAACCAACATGCGATCTCATACTCCTTTCACTCTCCATGATTGTCTTGTTCATCCTTTCTGACACACCATTTTATTGTGGTGTTCTTGGAACTATCTTCTCTCTATGAATCCCATGGTATGAACAGTAATCATCAAAATCCTTGTTGCAATACTCACCTCCATTATCTGATCTGAGACACTTCAAACTTTTTCCTGTCTCATTCTCAACTAAAGCTTTCCATTTCTTAAAAGTATCAAAAACATCAGATTTTTGTCGAATGCAATAAACCCAATGTTTTCTAGTTGCATCATCAATAAAAGTAACATAATAATGAGAGCCACCAAGAGATGATACCTGAGTTGGTCCCCATACATCTGTATGCACAAGCTCTAACCTTTCATTCTTCTTTTCTTTTCTAACTCTAAGAAATACGACTCTCTTATGTTTTCCATAAACACAATGCTCAAAGAAGTCCAAATTAATTTGTTTAAGATCGGGCAACAAATTTATTTTGTGAAGTATCTGCATACCCTTCTCACTCGTGTGTCCTAGCCTATGATGCCACAGTGTTGTATCCACTCCTATAGAAGCTAAAGAGATAGAAGAGTCAATATTACCAATACATAAATACAATGTACCTTCTCTCCTTTTTCTATCACCAATGATCCTTTGATGACCTTCCACATATGGATACACAAACTTCACTTGCCAACTACCCTGTTAAAATTAGATTTTTCCTTAAATATGGAACTTGTCTTACCTCTTTCAAAAACCATTGGTTTCCATTGCATTGTTTTATTTTTACCTTTCCCATTCCAACAATTTTGCATGGTGCATCATCACCCAAATGAACCTATCCAAAATCAGCTTGAACATAATCTAGAAAATGTTTCCTATGGGGTGTGGCATGAAATGAAGCCCCTAAATATACTACCCAAGACTCAGAAATATTATCTACAGAAAGAATCAAAGCATCTTGTATTACATCACCTATTACATTTGCTTCTTGGTTTCTCCTATGTTGTCCATCTCTTTGTTTCTTTGGAGCTCTGCAGTCTTCCTTCAAATGTCCTTTCTTCTCACAATTCCAACACTCTATCTTTCCAAGTATGGATTTAGATATGCCCTTCCTAGAATTCCCGTGGTTCCCTGAGCCCTTTTCTCTATCTTTTTGTCTTCCTCTGTTCTCCATGTTCAATGCATTACCTGATGTCTCACCTATGCTTTTCTGTCACATTTCCTCACTAAGGATAACACCAACAACATCATCAATTTTTAAAGTATTTGAACTAGAGACATAGTTACTTATGTCCATAACCAAGCCGTTCCAGATTTCTGGCAATGAGCACAATATTAGAAGAGCCCTAACCTCGTCATCAAAGTCCACTTTTACAGAACTTAGTTGATTAGTAACCGTATTAAATTCATTTAAATGATCTGCAACAGACCCACCTTCTGACATCTTCATATTAAATAATTTCTTCATTAGAAATACCTTATTAGATTCCCAGGGTTTTTCATACAGTTTAGACAACGTGCCCATCAGATCCTTCATTGTCTTTTCTTTCGAAATATTGAAATCCATTGACATTGCCAAGCTCAACCATATTGTTCCTAGAGCCTTTCTGTCAAGAATCTCCCATTCATTTTCCTTCATGGCCATCGACTTCTTTGCTACTCCACCCAATGGTAGGAATAGATCCTTCTGATATAAATAATCTTCCATCTGTATCTTCCATAACTGGTAGCTTTGGCCATTAAATTTCTCGACCCTAAACTTTCCATCTTCTGACATTGCTCCCACTCGAACCAGGAACCCTCTTTTCCTATGAGTTACCTTTCTCTCTGATACAAGTTGTGAGAAAAATAGGACCGCGAAGCAATAAAATAAAACAAATGTGGAAACAAAACACAGAAGATACACAATACAATTGAGACATAGATTTACATGGTTCACCCAGTGTGGCCTACGTCCACTAGAGAAATCGCCAGGTCCTTCCTTTATTATTATCCAACAAAGGAAGGGATACAACCTACAACAAAACCCGATGTAACTTCCTCTTCTTTCTCTCATAATATCGTCTCTCAGAATACAATAATCACCATAATGCATAGCCACAATACATTTCCCTCATAATAGAGGGTTGCCTTCTAGGGAAGAAAACCCTAACATAATTTCCACCGTTAGATCTAGGACCTTATAATGAACGGTCCATATTTATAAGGTCTCGCAGAGGGGGTACCCCCCTCCCCCCCCCCCTCTGCACTCCCCCACGTGGAAGAGTGTACATACTTATGGGGTGTAAAGTCTTCATGGGTTATAAACACGACTGAAAGAAAGGACCTCTGAATCAGGAAGATAATCAGGCTCCAGAACCAACAGTGAGGAAAGTGGACAAGTATGTCGTGAGCATCCAGCCTTCAAGCAACCTGGTGTAGAAAAACATAGGCACAAGAGCACTCTTGAACCTAAGTTTAAGATACTAAAATATATCACATTGACATTATAATCAAACCTCCATTACAATACAACTACAACAACTCGTCTGGGTCATCCAAGCACAAGAATTTCAACATAAGAGGAAATGGGACAGTGAAAGAAAATACTGAAACAGATCATAGAAACATCATATTCAAACCTCCATTACAATACAACTACAACAAATCATCTGGATCATCCATGCACGAGTGTTAAAGCACAACAGGAAACACGATGGTGAAAGAAATTGAATTCTATTAACACGAAAGTCTCAAGTGTCATACATAACTAGAGAACATCTCTGCTATCAAACTATTACAAAATGGGGAGATCTACTCAACCATCGACCACCCTAACATATTATTTAATTGATGTATTTATACCAAACAATGGAAAACCTCTAGGAGCACAAGTTGGCCATCATATACAAGGATCTTCATCTATACATATTTATGTCAGACTATGTGTGTATTCTGTTGGACAACTGAGAGGGGGGGGTGAATCAGTTGTTATTGAGATTAAACAATTATGGTTATTTTAAAACTCTTTGCAGAGACACTGAATGATGATCACAATAATGCAAAGAAATAAACATAGGCACATTTAGCATCAGTCACATATATGAGAAACACAGAGACAAATATTTTCCAAGGAAACCCATACAGGGTAAAAACCTCATTTTCTTTATATGATAAGTAATAATTACATTCTGTACATTATCATACATATGAGCACCAACTCATAATGAGGCTACAACCTCTGTTTAGCAAGATGCAACTTGCTGAGAGCACCAACTCTCTATTTTCTCTAGCACCAACTAGAAGGAAGCACCGACTCCCTGGTTTCTCTAGCACC
>ML797167.1:497904-508375 GCA_009831015.1 Picea engelmannii
TTCATCTTCCTTCATCTTCAGTTGTTCAAACTGTATTCTGTAGGTTTGAAGCTTTGCATCCTTTACCTTCTCATTACCTTCATAACTGTTAATGAGTTTGTCCCACATTTCTTTGGCAGTTCCTAGATGCATAACTTTTACGATTTCTTCTTCTGCAAGCCCACTCAAGATAGCATTCATAGCCTTAGCGTTGAAGCTAAATTCTAGTTTGTCATCCTTATTAGCTATCACAACTGGCTTTACATAACCAGTCTCTACCACATCCCAGACATCTGCACCTAAAGCCATTATGTAGGTTCTCATTCTAATTTTCCAGAAGGCAAAGTTTGTTCCATTGAATAGAGGGGCCTTATCGGTTGAATTTCCTTCATGGCTTGACATGTTTAAGCTCTAGGATCTACCCTTAGATAAAAGGGGCCTACTCTGATACCAATTGTTGGACAACTGAGAGGGGGGGGGGGTGAATCAGTTGTTACTGAGCTTAAACAATTATGCTTCTTTTAAAACTCTTTGCAGAGACATTGAATGATGATCACAATAATGCAGAGAAATAAACATAGGCACATTTAGCATCAGTCACATATATGAGAAACACAGAGATAGATATTTTCCAAGGAAACCCATACAGGGTAAAAACCTCCTTTTCTTTATATGATAAGTAATAATTACATTCTATACATTATCATACATATGAGCACCAACTCATAATTAGGCTACAACCTCTATTTAGCAAGCTGCAACTTGCTGAGAGAACCAACTCTCTGTTTTCTCTAGCACCAACTAGAAGGAATCACCGACTCCCTGGTTTTTCTAGCACCAACTAGAAGGATGCACCAACTCCCTGTGTTCAAGCACCCACTTGAACCTATGAGGGCAACATTCCTCCCTAGCACCTCCCAACCACCCTGAAATATAAATCTTTGAATATTAAACTTACTACAGTGATATAATGTTCAACAATGGCTTACCCGACTTATCACTGTTCTGTTGCATCTCGTTGCTCTTTCTGCCACACTACCTTTCTGCACATCTCAATTGCACTATCTGGTCTTCTACTTTTTATGCTATGTGCACCATCTCCATTCTCTGCACAGTTCCTCTTCTGTGCTATTCAGCTGCTGCACTCTCCTTCTTCTTCACACCCGAATCACCTTTACCAACAACAATCACAACAATCTCTAACAGCAACAACAACCCCACCTCTTTTCTGTACGATATATTTATAGATTTTGTGCACCTTGTGCATGCAATGTTCGAATTCTCTCTGCATTCTCACTCTGCGCCAAATTCCTCCACCTCTCGAGTGCTCTGCGTGATCATCATCGCGACTCTTCATCTTCTCTGGTAGTTCAACCACGCGTTCATATTCACTGGGTGTTATGCTGAGATTCCTCAGCCTCTCTGGCAGTTTCACTGTATCGTGCTACAGGTGCCCTCCGATCTTGTTCAAATTCGTCTACACCATTGGATTACATCCATGAAATCTTGCATTCATTTCATCATTTCGGCACTTTTCTCCATTGACCCCAAGTCAAAGAAATTTTGATCACTTGCCACATGTCCTATGATTCCATGGTTTAGATCTGGTCTTGATTTGACGGCTATGATTGTATCATGATTTCACAATTTCGCACATCGCAAATTCTGCTTTGTTTCTTTTGTCTTTCCATATTGCGATTCGTGAAACTCCGAGATGGAGCTGAGATCAATGGTCCATGATCTCAATGATTCTACGGTCCAGATCACATTGTGAACTCCCATCTCGCGATTTCTTAGTTGGAGGTTCTAGTCACTCTAGGTCGCGATAGGCGAAGCTCCGAGATGGAGCTGGATCAATGGTCCACATATTTTGGTGTATAGACGGTCAGGATCTTATCGTGATATCGCATCTTGCTGATCCTTAGATGGAGATTCTCATCACTCCAAGTCACGATAGGAGAAACTCAGAGGTGGAGCTTTATGATGCTCTGATCTTTCGCCACGTGTCCTCTTGATCCAACAGTCCTTGATTAAATCGCGATCTCGTATCTCGTGGATCTAGAGATGAATCATCTCGACTCTCCAAGTCGCGATCCGTGAAACTCTGAGATGATGTCACACGTGGATTGACACGTGTTAAATACTGTCATGTGTCACTCTGATTCGTGACTTACATGTGCCTGAAGTGTTGAATCTAACTGACACCTGTCATTACCTGGTTGTGCCACGTGTCACTCTGACGTGATCTGCTGTCATGAGTTGGATCGACGGTCTAGATCACATGTTGATCTGACGGTTCATGTTCCATCGTGATTTCACATATCACGAAATCGACATTCCTAATGTCAAGTGAATGTGTCATTTCAAAGTCTCGATCCCCGATGCCTCTCCATCAATAGTTCAGATTCATCCTTAATTTGACGGCTCAGATTATATCGCGATTTCACATATCACGAAAACGACATTCTCATTGTCAATGTTCTTTGACAAGTTCAACTTGCGATCCTCAAAACCCCGACACTTTAAACACTGTGCAGGTTTTCCCCGATCCAACGGTGGTCGGATCCTGCACTCAAATCTAACGCCTGAGATCTATTCTCCTCTTCCACGTGCGCTTCTTGTCGTTATTCAGATCTGATGGTTCAGGTTCTGTCAGGAATTTTGGATGGGATCCAACAATCAATAATGCTTCTCGGGCCTTCAATCATTCGATCTTCCTGGACTTGTCTTCTCTTTTCCTGTTGATCATCGGTGTTGTACTCAAGCCATCATTGTTGATGTACTTGCCATCAATAACAAGCATACGATATCTGTTAACCATTTGCCAACATATTCTTCTGTCAGATGCAAGCTCAGATCAGAATGGGCCTGCAGGAAAAACCATCCATCATAGTACCTTGAGCTGATAGTTTTTTCTCCACGACCAAACCCCCATCCCTTCTATTTATAAAGTGAGTCGAGGCTTCAACTACCAGCCATTGATCATTAATGGATTTTACCTTGGGATCAGGACGAGGCTTGATGACTAGGGGGCAACTAGGTGCTGCTATTTGATTAGACCTAAATGAGCACATGATTTTGGGGCCATCGAAAGTGGTTTGGACCCACACTACTTTTGGGCCCAAAAATCACCACCTTCCTCCACATAGCCCTCCCGTAATATCGTGGTTAAGATTTCATCCCTCTCAAGGATTTTAATGCCTGAGCATGTTGTGGTGCCAAAATGAAGCATGGTCATTGATCTGAATGACCCTATGATCTGAGCGCACCTTCTATTTTAGCACCCCCGCTAAAACTTATCCTCCTTCCAACTATAGCGTTCTTCCAACTACGCTTAGAGATGGCACTAAATTTAACTACACAAGGAATATTTGTTGTTCAAAATTGCACCCACCTATTTGCATGTGCTCATGGCCATCACTTGCACCCCTTGAAAATTTCATGTGATAACACCTCCTATGTTGATCATCTCTGCATTTATATTTGTTGTTGCTCCTCTACAACTGCTCCTTGATCTGATTATGAAACTCTTGCATTTCTACAGCAAAGTCTTCAGCTCCAGTGCTTCTGAATTCACTTTGCTCCATGTCTCTTAACTATGACACTCATCTTGTATTCATTCCATATACTATCTGAAATGGGCTCTTTCCAGTACTTATGTTTAGTGAATCATTGTATGCATACTCTGATTGTGCCAGAATTTGATCCCACTGACTATGATGTTCAGTGACCAAAATCCTCAGCAAATCTCCTAAACTTTGATTCACCACCTCAGTCTATCCATCTGTTTTAGGGTGATGTACAAAACTAAAGGATAGTTTTGTTCCCAGCTTCTTCCACAATATTCTCTTGAAATGACCAACAAATTTGGTATCTCTATCTGAGATAATACTCCTGGGAAAGACATGAAGTCTCACAACTTCCTTGAAAAACAAGTTAGCAATGTGTGTTGCATCACTGGTCTTATGGCATGGGATGAAGTGTACCATCTTTGAGAATCTTTCAACTACCACAAATATGGAATCACTCCCTCTTTGTGTCCTTGGCAATCCTAATACGAAATCCATGCTTATTGCAACCCAAGGCCTCTCTGGAATAGGCAATTGTTGATACAACCCAGTATTATGTCTCTTCCCCTTTGCATATTGACAAATCTTACATCTCTTAACAAACTTCTTCAATGCTTCCCTCATACCTAGCCAATAGTACAAACTATTTAGTTGTGCAAATTTTTTGTCATGGCCGAAATGTCCAACTAGACCATAGATGATTTTCGAGGCTAAATTTCACAAACGGGTTAATTTTCCATGTTTTTCCCCCAAAAAAGATTCGTTATTTTCCATTTTTTCTAAAAATGATTCTCCCAAATTTCGTAGAGTAAAATTATTTTACCTATAAAATTACCAATATTTGATAGAAGCTATATTAAATCCTTATAAATTTGAATATTTTTACAAAATTATCGCCAAACATTTTACATTTTGCATATTAAGGACTAGTAAGATTAGTCCATGTTTCTACATTTTAATATAAATTTCCATCCTTAAAATTATCCCTGGACTAGACCTCCACTATGCTTTTCCTTCAACAAATTTTATCTCATCGAGCATTTTGGTACAAATTTTCTCTCATCGAGCATTTTGGTATGCACAATTGGCACCCTTTAAACAACAACCCATCCTAAATCAGATATTCACCCCAGTGGCTTTTGTCTCTGAGCAAAGGATTTTCACACACTTCATATGCTTCCTTGAAATCTGGATCATCACAATACATTTTCTTAAGGTGTTCAAACCCCAACGTTTTCACTTTAAATTCCCGCAGAATCAAACATCTCCTGCTCAATGCATCAACAACCTTGTTAGCATTGCGAGAAATATGTTTAATGAAAAAAGTGAAATTTTGCATAAACTCTATCCATTTAGCATGTCTTTGGTTTAATTTCTCATGTCGAGTTATGAATTGCAAATCTTGATTATCACTATACAAAACAAACTCCTTTGGTACAAGATAATGCCTCCATTTCTTCAAGGCTTGAATTATTGCGTAAAACTCCTTATCATATGTGGAGTACTTTCTCTCAGTGTCATTCAACTTCTCATTGAAATATGCAACAGGTCTATTATCTTGGCTTAAGACCGCTCAAATTGAAACTCTACTCGCATCACATCTCACTTGAACTGTCTTTCCGAAATATAGCAAGACCAAAATCAATTGTTATGTTATATTCTCCTTCAATATATTGAAGTTTTTCTCAACCTCTTTTATCCATTTGAAAGACTTATGTCTTTTCTTCACCGTATCTATCATTTATGCACCGATCTCACTGAAATTTTTAATGAACTTCCGATAGAAACTCGCTAATCCATGGAATCTTCTTACCTTAAATATGCTCCTTGGTGACAGCCATTCTCTGATTGCTCTCAGCTTCTCAGGATCCATCTTCAAATCATTTGAAAATATCACAAAACCCAAGTAAATGACTTATGTCTTCATAAAAGAGGATTTCTTTAAATTTATCAGCAACTTTTCCCGCCGCAACATCCTCATCACTAATGTTAAGTGCCTTAGATGCTCTTCTTTAGTTTTACTAAAGACCAATATATCATCCAGATATACAATCACAAACTTTCCAATGAAATGTTTTAATACCTTATTCAACAACCTCATAAAAGTACTTGGCGCATTTGTTAATCCAAATGGCATAACAAGCCACTCATACAATCCCTCATTTGTCTTGAAGGATGTTTTCCACTCATCACCTTCTCTCATCCTTATCTGGTGATATCCGCTTTTCAAATCTATCCTTGAAAAATAGTTTGCTCCACTTAGACAATCCATTAAGTCATTCATCCTTGGCAATGGAAATCTATACCTCATGTTGATTTTGTTTATGGCTCTTGAGTCTGTACACATTCTCCATCCTCCATCCTTCTTTGGAATCAACATAGTAGGTACTGCGCATGGACTCAATCTTTCTCTGACCAAACCTTTGTCTAGCAAATCCTGAACCTGTCTTTTTACCTCCCCATTCTCTTGAGGTGTCAACCTATACACTGCTTTGTTTGGTAGGATTTCTCCTCATATCAAGTCAATGTGATGGATGATACTTCTGATAGGTGGAAATGAGCTTGGAAACTCATCCACTACTATGTTAGCAAAATTATCCAATAGTTCCTGAATTTCCTCAGGTAGATCCTCCGTATAAGTACTTGTAAGGATAACTTTCAGATTCCTCACTACAACAAACTGTGTCTCCTCTTCCTTCTGAACTTCACTCAAGAGTTCCTTCCCACTCGTGAGAAGTATGCTCATGCTGGCTTATTCCTTCACTTTCTTTTCCTCAATTGGTAGCAACATGTGTGTCCTACCACTCTTCTCCAAAGTATAATTATTTCTCCTCGAATCATGAATGACATTCTTGTCATACTTCCATGGTCTTCCCAACAAAACATGACATACGTCCATGGGAATCACATCACATAAAATTTCATCTCTATATCTTCCTATTTTAAAATTAACAAGGTATTGTTTAGTTACTATTACCTGATGACCTTTTTGCAACCATGAGACTTTATAAGGCATCAAATATTCAATTGTCTCCAACTCCAACTTCTCCACCATCTCTATGGATACTAAGTTATCAGTGCTCCCATTGTCAATAATCACCTTGCATACTATGTCCTTAGTCTTGCAAGTTGTCCTAAGAAAATTGTTCCTATGTATTGTCTTTTCATCCTCTGGCTCTGGCTTTAAGAGAACCTTCATCATCAAAGATCTCCCATCCTTTTCTCCTTCCGTTTCAACATCTCACTTCTGCACTTCTAAAATGTGAGCTTCACCTCCTTCTTTGTTTCTCTCAGGGAATTCCCAAGGCATGTGTCATGTCTTTCCATAGGCAGAACACTTCACGTCTCCTCCTCTACCTCTTCCTCTTCCTCAAGGAAAAGATTTTCTACCACCACTCTATCTCCCTCAGGAACTTCCTCCTCTTTCAGAGTGACTATGTGGTTTCTCAGTCTCACCCTTGGGATTCTGTGCCTTTTCATGGGAAATTCCTTTGCCTCTTCTTGGAATTCTTCCTCTTCTTCATTGACTCTTCTTTCTATCCAAATTTTCTTCTACTTCCAAGGCAATCTGATAAGCATCCTCCATTATCCTTATTGTCATCATGTTGATTTAGTCCTAGACTTCATATCTCACAACGTTTATATACCTAGCAACTTTTTCCTCATCTCTCTCCCTCTGTCCATCCCTAATGTTCAGCCTATAAAAATCTTCGGTGTACTCTTTCACAATCATTCATTTCTTTCTTAGGTTCTACAATCTCCTGAACAGATTTATCTGATAGTCCTTAGGTGTGAATTTAGCCTTTAACTTGGCTACCATTCTATCCCAATTCTTAATATTTTGTTTTCCTTTGCTTCTTCTGTTAGACTCAAGTTCGTCCCACCACAACATTGCATGCCCTTTTAACTTGGTGACAACATGTTTCACCTTTCTCTCCTCATCAACATCTTCATAGTCAAAATAATTGTTCATTGCTCGTATCAAATCAAGCAATTCTTTGACGTCCAAATTACCTTCATACATTGGGATGTCTATCTTTTCCATAGCTCCCAACTTGACAACCTCTCTCAACAAGCATTCTTCTGCAGCATCCTATGCTACATCTTCCACAACTTCCACTTCTTCATTCTCTACATCACTGATGTCTCCAACATTAAGTGTTGTACTTTGCGTTGTTTCCATGGCATCCAATCTTTCTCTGAGTTCTATCATCTCTCTTTCCATAGCTCTATTTGCTACAAGTGGCTTACACGTCTCCTAGGAGGAATTGTGTTGATGTATTTGATACCATTGATAATATCAGGATACTCATTTTTCTCCTCTCTCTACAGAAATCAATTATGTGAGCTTTGATACCACTTGGTGAAACCCCCCTACCCTCCTAGGGATTTTGCGACCTCCCAGTCTTGGATCTTCAAATTCCTTGAACCGAATTGGTTCTTCGGACCTTCAACAGACCTTGATCGATTAATACTTAGGTCCCTTTGATGTTACCTCAGGTTCGGGTTGCCCACAACTCTACTTCTTGGCAGTTGTGGCAACACCAACCTTGCGAGTGCTAGCCCCATGCTAAACTCTTTATCCTGTGTGACCATGGGCTGTGACTGTAGGTCAACTCGTCATAACTTCCGGCTTAAAAAATATCGCGAGCTCTGTCTTCGATTCCATCCAAAACACTTTCCTCTGAATTCACAAATCTCTGTCGCGTCTCTTCCTGGATCCGAAGGTCCAGCTGTACTTCAGGTTTCACGACTTCATGAAATTTCACTTTCTCCACACACAATTTCTCCGGACCTTTATCCCCCAGATTTTCTAATATGCTGCCACGTGTCCCCCTCATAGCCAATGGCTAGGATTAGTTTGTGACTTTATGACTTTGACGATCTCGCTTCTCAACACTTTAAACACTCCGAACTCTGAAGTGTTTAAATGCTTCACAATTAACCTTCATGTAACTTTCACAGATCTAACGGTCTAGAATGATCCTGGTCCCTCCTGGATGGATCTTGCTCATTGATTTTGGGAAACCTTAAAGGACTCCTCCATTTGAATATTTTTTGCCACTCTTCCTCCTGAGGTTCATTCTTTCTTGAACTTTTTTCCTCCTTCAAGTTCTTTCTTCAACACTTAGTCAAAATTAATCTTGTGCCTACCTTGCAACGAGTCCTCCTTCACCACTTCACTTCTCTGTGGGTGAATTTCGCTACTCCTCTTGAGCTTCTGAGTTAGAAGACTCTATCACACACTCCTTGCGGACAATGTACACACTTGTACACAAAGATCCAAGTAATCTTCCTTGGACTTGCATCTTCCCTATACTATAAACTTCTTAGACAAATTCTCAATACTTAGCCAAGTATCGACTCTATGCACACCTTGCGAAAAAATTCCTTCAATCCTGAATCTTGAAGGATGATTGTGCACTCCTTGCAACAATTATTCAAGCCTCAAATGTCTCTCCTGAACAATATGATTCTGATCGCAGTGTCTACCTATGCACCCCTTCAAGATATCTCTATTAAACCTCTAAGTCAAACTAGACTCTATCAACACACTCCTTGTGGACACTTATGCACTCCTCGCATACGCAGGTTTCGCATTATCTCTTCTGAGCTTTGAGTCGAAATAGACTCTGTCAATGCACACCTTGCAGACACTTATGCACTCCTTGCACTCACTCATAGAAGATAAACAATTGAAACTTATCTAAATCCTCACAGATTCATACATTCAACTATGGAAATGCATTCATAACATAAGAACGAGGAATAACAAAGAATTGAAACTAGAAATAAGCCTACCATTCATTCATTCAGATAGACATAACAACACCAACATTTGGGACAATGCTCCTCTATTATATTCATTGAAATTCTATATGTACCTAGGTTCACTCAATACTCCGATAAGCTTCAATAACAACTATCAACAACTATAACAATAACTTCAGCAACCTCTTCTGGGCAACAATAAAAAGCTTTATACAAGTGGGTTGTTTGAGATTTTCCCTCCAACTACTTTGGATCTATCCTATCAAAATAAAATCTACCAACTACTAAGGATTTACTACAATAAATGTTTGTGACATATAGATAAGATTAAATACATTGAATCTGTACTACACACAGCTTCATTAAAATAAATACATCCTCCAATGATCTCAAGCGATCATCCAGCTCCAAAACATTAAATATGTTCTTTAATTACAATCCTTTCAAGAGATTTACGTGATATGCCACTTCAAAATTTAAAATTCACTTTAAAATGTGTGCTAGGCGCTTAGATGTCTTCCATTCATGCTTTGTTGGAGATGCTCCTATAGCAAGTGGGATAAAATATAGGATTAAGTGTCTTGCAAATGGAAATGCTAAAAACATTGAAAGATAGAAAAATGAGATTTTATAAGTTGGTTGTATGATCTTTGTGTCTCATATAACATAGTTACCAACTTAACAAGAACTCTACAGAGTTCTCATTTTTTGGGGGGTCCAATTTTTTACTCCATTTTTAAAAATGGTGCTACCAGTAGCACCCCTCTCCCTTTTTAGGTGGTTTTTCGATATTTTAAATTTTTCAATCCACAATGTTTACACACATTTTTTTTAAATGCTTATTTTTCATCTATTTTCATTTTTTTTCAAATTTTTTATATTTTTATTTTTTTTATTCAATGGTGTTTTTAGTCATTTTTCCTTGCTTCTTTCAATCTTAAAAATATTTTTTACCATTTACTTTTTTGAAGTTACAAATTTTCATATAATTGTGTCTTTTTAATTAATTTATTGTTCCATACTTTTAAAATATAGTGGAAAACACCATTCTTAACACATTGTTTACCTTTACTTCAACACATGGAAAAAAATTGTAGTTAAATAACACTATTTTTTAATATTTAAGAAAAAAATATAATTCAATTTTTTAT
>ML797167.1:508425-526003 GCA_009831015.1 Picea engelmannii
AATAAAAAAGATCAAAGAAAAACTTAAAAAACTAAAGAGGAAAAAACAAAACAAATATATAAACTAAGCTAAATCTGGAAAAAAAAAAAGGTAAAAAACCAAATTTATGGCCTAAAAACTTTAGAAAAGTTTTAAAAACACAAAGAACAATTAAGAATATATATTAAAAAAAACAAATTAACACACTTAAACTACAAAATTTAATACAAAATTAGTAAAAAAAAATGAAATAAAAAACTTAAAAAACATAAAATTACAAAAAAAATAAAAAATAAAAAATAAATTATTAAAAAACTCAAAAATATGTAATTTTTTATGAAAAAACAAACAAATTAAAAAAAAAACATATGCACCGGTGATGGGAGGCCATGGGGGATGATGTCGGGCATCACCCCAGCCCCCAAGGGTTGGGGTGATGCCCGACATCACCCCCACGACACCCACGACACTCAACCAACATGGGTTTCGTGGGTGTCATGGGGGGTGATTTCGTGCATCACCCCAGCCCCCAATGGCTAAGCCATGGTCCCACGGGGCTTAGGCTTAGCCCATGGGGGCTGGGGTGATGCCGAGAATCTCCCTATCCCCCAGGGGATAAGCCTTAACATCATGGGACCAGGGTTTATCTCATGGGGGCTAGAGTGATACCCGACATCACCCCAACCCCCACAGGCTAAGCCTTGGCCCCGTGGGACCAGTGCTTAGCCCCTAGGGGCTGGGGTGATGCCCGACAACACCCCAGCCCCCACAAGCTAAGCCTTGGCCTCGTGGGACCAAGGCTTAGTCGTTGGGGGTTGGGGTGATGCCAAGAATCACCCCCCACGACACCTCAATAATATGTAGGTTTGTAATTTTTTTTATGTTTTAATTTTAATTAAAATTTTATGTTATTTCAATTGCAAAATTGTATTTTCTTTTTTTGTTTTAAACGTTATTAAATTTGTTTATATTTTCTTTTTCTATTTTTTTTACTTTAGTTTCAATTAAAATTGATAGTTTTTTTTTTTTCAAATATGCTTAGAAATTTATTTTAAAATTGGTTTTAAAATTTTCCTTTTATTATTTCGTTATTGATTTTACTAAAATTGTTTTGTTTTCATTTAAATATTGTTTTTAAAATATATATTTTTGAACTTTTTGTCTTTTATTTTAATTTTAAAGTTTTAGTTGAAGATTTTTTAATATTTTTTATTTTAGATTTTTTTAATTGTTTTTTTTTAAATGATTATTTTGTGTGTGTGTGTGTGTGTGTATATATATATATATATATATATATATATATATATATATATTGGTTTTTTTAATGATTCTTTTGTAAAATATATATATAATTATTGTTTTTTTGATCCAGTTTTTTTTTTAATCGAATTTATAATATAATTTTTTAAATGTGTTTTTTGGTCATTTAAAAAAAATATTTATTTGTGAAGATTTTGTTAATTTTCAAGGGACCATTTGGAGTCCAATTTTGGATTGTTTATTTACATAGGGTTTTTTTTGTCAATATCACAATTTCAATTAGGTCGCAAATAACTCTGATTTTCATGTTTAGGAAAAAACAATTTTTTTACGTAACATCACTTTTTGATTTAGGTGTTGATTTTAAGGTTTTTTTGAGCTACTGTCTGAGTTTCGAAGGCCGTGTTCGAAAAAGGTTGTAATTTTGACCATGTTTTAAAAAATGGTGCTACCGGTAGCACTACTTTTTGATCTGGGGGTTGATTTTCATGTTTTTTACGCAAAAATATGGGTTTTAAGGGCTAGAGTTCTAGTTTTGAGGTCACAGTTCTCGTCAGTAACTATGTTATATAAAACATATTTTTAATCACTTTGTGAAGAGCACCTAAACCAAGAATATGTGTCAAACTTTCTACTCATTTTTTACAATGAAAATTATAAATTCCTAGGGTTTTAAAATTAAATGCATGAAAATTCATGTCCACCTTGAGAATTTCAATTTATAGTAAGGAGATAAATCACAAATCATTTTGTTACATTTTCACTCATAACTTTTTTTAATTATTACCTTTTAATAAATCATATTTGTTTTTCTTCATAACGGATGAATGTCATGCATATACTACAAATTTTTGTAGTGTTAAATATTTATTTTGGTTAATATTTTTTGAAGTATATAAGTGAGATAGAATTGGGAGGGGAGTATGTTTTGGTAAAATTATTCATACTCTCTCTACCATCCTTTTTGCAAGATTGGTTTAAAGGTTGTTGCAAAGATAGGGGTATATGATCTTTTGTACACCTCATCAGTAGGTTTATTGACTTTGTCAAACCACATTGCCAAACGTATGAAGATGCCCTTCAAAGTATCACAATGGACTTAGAGGACGAAGGATTCACCACTGAGATTGTAGAATATCTCAGTGATGTATATCATGCTCAATACCAAGAACCTTCTGATATGAAAGAATATATTATGAAGGAAATTGTCAACCCCTTGAAGAGGAGCATGATTTATCCCATGATTCAATAGAATGCAGTGAAACTAGAGAAGTGAATTATGAGGATGAAGCATTGGTAATCACTCCTCCATCCGACGAATCTCTTCAAGATCCTATCTCTCCTGCACAACATGAAGAGAATGAGGTGAGTCATTTTCCTTTCCAATTTTTTGATGATACCTTATTCTATGATTCAGACAATGAAGAAGAAATGGAACCCCTAGACAAGCTAGAATATGTAGAGGCAAGTATTCCATTTGATGAAGATATCCAAATACTTGAAGCTCCTGCAGAGGAAGAAATAAGAAAGGCGAGCTACTTCCCTTTCCAATTGTTTCATGATTTTCTATCTTATGATGTGGAAAGTGAAGAAGTGATGGATGTTCTAAACTTTTCATGTTATGATGAAGATGATGACTTTGTTGATAATATTGATGAATTCATACATGTCGGGAAGCATAAATGGGATGTGATTGGATATGATGGGGATCCCATTTATGAAATTGAGGGTCATTTCCAAAAGTTTTCTTTACCTTTACCACATGAATTTACTAATAAACTTGACAATTGGAAACAAGGAGATGGTGTGATTACAAACCTATTTCAGACACCCAAGGATGACCTAGTTCTATATTCTTCTAGTGACTTTTGGTCATACCTTGAAGATTTTGATGATTATTCCTTTGAGCACTTGGATTTATCCGATGAATAATATTATCATCCACCGTTGTGCTCAGATCTTGATAGGATTAAGGACATCGTTTTTCCGAAGAAGGGTGTTTGTGATAATATTCTCCATCCACCTTCGATTACTTTATCTTGTTGTGACATTAAATGTGTAGTTGGGAAGTATGTCTTTTGTATTAAGTTTCCTATGAGGAAAACCCTATAGTTCAAGGGTAGATTGAATACCTCAAGAATAATTCCATCATCTTAGTCTTTCAGCCTTCCCTTAATAGTTTGTCAGTCATCTTCTAGGTCCTTTCCAGTCCTTTCCCAGGCTTCAGATTGTGAAGACATCCAAGGTAGCCGACTTTCAGACCCTTTGATTCGGTCTTTTGAAACTTTGAATTTTCACGATCCCCTCTTGAAATGGATTGAGCAATTTCCTAAGAGAATGATTTGGCACCACTTTTTCCCTCTCACCCGCCTCCATGAGCTAGACCTTACAATTTCCAATGATACAATACATTTTCTAACTCATGTTATTTTTGGTTTATGATGAAGTACACAGGAAGGTATGGAGAGACATTTATAGGATGGTTTCACTGGATATTTGGCTACTCTTAGCATTCAACCAACAGGTAAGTAGATGTAAGTAGGTAGGCATTTTCATTCATTGTATATACCATTTTCATTTCATGCTAGAATAGTTTGTATTTCAATTTGTATATATGTATTTCAATTTGGGATGATATCACCACCCCAAATGATCACTAATAGTCTTGTGTTGAGATCAAGCAGGTCATAGGTTATGCCAGAGATGATGAGGTTCTCATGCGCTCTATGGTGAGCACATGTCCCTGAGTTGGAGTCAAATGTTAACCCCTTGCCTAGGGATGACTAAGGAGATTATGTCTTGAGGCCCATAGGTCCTAGACATGGAGTACCGAGAGACAGATCTACTTGAACATGGCCCTAGAGGGCCCATCCTTTTCTTCTTCAGTGCCTCCACTTTTTCAGCAACGTCAGGATCCATCACATCAGCCTGTTCCTGCAACAGAAATAGGTCTTGCTCCATGAGGTAATGAGTCCGGGTATCATGGTATGTGTCACTCTGATTCTCAAAACAATTAAATATGTTCATTTAATTATTTTTTCTTCTAACGTGTGATTGGAATTTATGCTTGTCCACTTGACCACACCTAGGGGGAATGACAAGTTTCCCTAGTAAGCTGGTACCCATAGGGTTTGAGTTTCCATTGGGCGGATTCATGAAGGTCATCATCCGTTCCCACCATACTTACCACTTTCCAAAATTTTCCCACCCATCCATCCCATACACTGGTTCGGGCATTGGGATGGGAAAATATTAAAGGGTTGTACCTTACCTTGTGGGAAGAAGGGACTAAAGGCCCATATGGTAAAAGTAGCTGGAAAAAGATAAAATCCAAAAGGATGAAACCTTGAGATGCTTCTCCCAGGGATCCCTGAGAAATAAATAAAAGGATTCTCAACAAGAAACAAAGTTACCCATAAAAATAATAAATCAAGACCTAATTAGAGGATAGGGGGTCTCATCACGAGCCAGCCTATTAGGTCCATGGGAATGTAGCGGTATGAAACTACCATTCATCTGGTCACCACACTAGGGTAGTGGCTCTTGGTGGATTATCCAAGAGAAAGTGGGTCTCATCACAAGAAAAACTTCTCATTTCCATGAAATGCTTGTCAGTAACATTGTCACCATTGGTCACCATGTCAGGGCAATGTCCCCAAACTAGTATCTTAAAAGAAAAATCAATAAAGAATAAAATATAAAAGGCATGAATGGGCTTGGAAACATTTTCATCCATGACAAAGTGCAACTCACCCTCTTTAGAGGCACCACCAGGTAAGCCATGCATTTCCCTTCTATCACTGTACCCATTACCCAGACATCCCCTACCACCTCATCCATTCACATGGCCTGGATTTGACTTCACACGGGAACATACCATGTATAATGAGAATTATCCTAATAGGACATCCTATCAACCCCTCCAAACTTAGCTTGTAGAATAGCATAACATCTTTGAGCACTTGTCCAGGTAAAAGGAGTTTCATGCACATGTTTAAATAACTTTATGATTATATGTGATTGACATTGCTATGATCCACGTGACTTATGAGCCCATGGAGGGCGTATTTTTTGATGTTATAGGGCCTCACACTATGGACATATACATATGGGGAGATTATTAGTTCAAGCCTCCATAGGGATAAAATCCCACCAGATGGATGTTCTGACCCTAGCTAGGGGCAAAGACAGATCATGGGTTTTCACCAGAGAGAGAGGAGTACGCTCCACCAAGGACATCCTGGCATGCCTGGATCCAGGGGGATCTTTCCATTTTCACCATTATTTAGGCCTTGGAAGGCCGATGTCGTCGTCGGGGTCACCCATGATGTCACCCAACATTTTGGATACTTGGAGGCAATTATGTGCCATGTAGCACATGTGGTAGGATCCTGATGCCCAAGGAGACCTAATGTTTTGCTCCAGGAGGCCAATGTTTCCCTAAAAGGGCCTAGCATCACCCTAAAAGGGAATGATGTCATCTTTACAACTTTATTTAGCGTTTTATTATGAAATTTAATGTTAAAACTAGATATTATTTGTAACTGGCCATGATGACCTTTTTGACCTAATTCTGGTCATTGTAACTGTATAAATAAGGGGAAAAACACTCTTATTTTTCATCATATTTCACTCACACTTAGTGAGGTCTGAAATTTTCACCCTACTTAGGGTTTATTGGCTGAAAGTTTAGGCTCACGTGTTGAAGGAGGCTAATTTTGGACTATTTTGGCAATTTTCTTGGTGGAAGTGTTCAACTAGGGTTTTTGCTTGATGATTCTTGATGAATGTAAGTAATATTTTTGCAATTCTTCTTAATTGAATGGTTATGGTTATATTTATCTTGCACTTACATTAATATTATGAAATTTCTAGTTTAAAACCCTAGGATGCCAAGCACATGTTATTGTCCTTACTTTAAAAGCTTTTACCTACTAGAGTTTTTCCAAGAAGCCGATTTTTCTTGAAGCTTTTGCTAGAGGCCTTGTCATTGCAACACCCTAGCACATTTTCTCTCCAGTGTTTGGTAGTTGAAGCCTTGGGTTACCAACACTTCAACTATTGATCTCTCTTGTCTTTTGATCTCCTACTATCATCCTTTTCCTTCAACATTTGATGCCGCCTAATAGAATCCATTTTCCCTAAAGGCACTAATCTAACACTTCCTATCAAGTGATTGACCAAAACAAATATCAAAACCTACACCTTAATCCTTCTTCTAACCACTTCTAACATTAGAATAGCCTAACCTACTAAATTTTTTGTTGTTGTTATTAAAGTAAGATACAACCATATTTTGCAGCATTAAAAGCATCTAAAAGCAATTGAAAAAGTTGATTAATGCATTGATGTACTTGCTTTAGACAAATGCTAGTACTATGATGTTGATGATTGATTATTCTTGGTCATTTTGAAGATGTTTAAAAAACTTATTGTGAAGTTATTGTCTTATAAATATTGCTACTACAATTTTTTGTTTACTTCACTATTATATCAACCATTAATTTTATTGATAAAGTCTGTGGTTTTATGAAGTAATAACAAGAAGTTGTACTTGAAAAAGACATATTTTCTTGTTGCTTTGTTCTGAGAAGGTACATCTTGATACTTCATTACTTCACTGGTTAAAATCCCAAGACTTTATAATCAGTGGTGACTTGCGAGAAGGGACCCTTTAATAGACATCTTAACCTTGCCTTCTCAAAACCCCAAGTCACTGGGGACGTATCCCCTAGGCCATCAACCCTAAATAGAAAGAGGCATCCTATTGAGGTGATAGAGATAGGATAACCTCAAGTTACACCAATTTTATCTCCAATGACCTTTCCTTTGATCAAAGTACAATTTGCGCAAAAAACTTCCTAAAATCCTTCATCTATTTTTATTTTTTCCACCAGACTGATGTTTTTTGTTTAATCAAAAAATAATATGTGTCCTAAATAAGGATCTTATTTTGTGTCAATGGAAAATCCTCAAAACACAGACCTTGAAAATTCTAATCCTCAAAATCTTGAACCCACAAATGAAAACCAAAACCCTCCAATCTGAGACACATAAATGGAAAACCAAAATCCTTAAGATCCTAACTTGTTTCAAGGTCATAATATTGAGATATTGGTAAAAATGATAACTATGAGATGCTTAAGTGCTATGTTCAGAGAGATAAGCCATTTATATCACCTTCTTGGAAAAACACTTGGATCTATCATTGGCATGATTTCCAATGTCCAAGGAGCATTATACAACATTACTTCTTATAGGGAGATGGAAATGAGTGTTTATGAAGATGGGTTTAGTTATCAAGACATGAAAAAATAAAAAATAATGTAAAGACATAACATTTCACCTTTTTTGAGACCCAAGCATCGACTTGATTCATGAGTCTAACAAACCATATGTTTCCATCAATTTTTGCATAGAAATGAATATCATGGCTAATTGGATGGATCAATGGTAGATGGTGTTTGATAAGAATTCTCACAAGATAGGGGCATGCCATTGTACTTCCTTATAAAAGTGTATGATTATCCTAGGAAAACATGTCAACTATTTTAATATTTTAGAGTTATAGGAGGTTGGAGGAGGGATTCTAGAAGATATAAATAATGGCAGGACTAATAAAAACCATGTACATAGCCCCCCCCCACCCCCCAAATCCTCCCTATTTATATTCTCTTACAAGTCTAAGCATGCTTGAGAACACATGACTAATTGTTAAAATTATCATAGACATTGGCTTGTCATGGCACATTTGTTGAGAGTCATGTAGTTGAGGGCACTTCTAGGCATATGTCATCCGTTAATTCTCATGGTAGGGAGGAGTCACCTAGTGTTTCTCATGGCAGAGAGGCATTTTTTGGTGCCACAAAAACTAGGAATCCATTCAAAAATGCATATACTATGGATACAAAGAATCATTCATTAGACCCACATCCATATATATCTTGTGAGAAAACCTAATACAGGCCTTCCTTTGATTTTCATATTGATGGAATTTGTTTCACAATTATTTTTATTGCTTGCATCATAGCCACAATATTATTCTCTTATATTTCTATTGCTTGCATCATCCCTATAATTTGTTTCAAAAAAAATCTAACAGTCACAAAGCGACCAATTTTTAGATATGTTTGCATGCATGACTTCCAAATGTTGGGTGTTATTTAAATAGATTGGCTTATATAGGTGCTAGCTATAGTTCCATCTAAAACAAGATGCAACTACTTCTATTATTTTCTCTCTTGAAGAAAAGTAATTAGTCAAACACCTCCATTGCATTGGGGTATACTATGTGGCATTCTATATTGAATATGTAAATACACATAATACGTTGAAAGTGTGGAACTAGATATTCATTTTTTTTAAATGTGACCACCATAATCACTAATGTGAAACTTTCTACAAATTAATATTTTGCTAAATGAAGGAATTATATTAGTTAATCTTGACCAGAGATATTTACTACCTAAATATGTATATGTGTAGTAAGAAATTTTATAAGAATACAAACGTATTGAATTCATAGGATAATTTACTAGCAAGATAAATAATACATGTGTTTCATAGTTTGCAATGTAAAACAACAAACAATATGCACCTAGCAATAGAGCATTTAATGCTTAAATTCTCTATATCCTGAGATATATACTATTCAATGCTGCATCCTCCCTATGCTCTTGGGGATTCTGTGACCTCCCGGTCTTGGATCTTCAAATTCCTTGAACCGAATTGGCATTTCGCACCTTTACTAGACCTCAACAAAAGATGCACATGTCCCTTTGATGTTACCTGCAGGTTCAAATTACCAGCAACTCTGCTTTCTAGCGCTTTTGGAAACACCAACCTTGCGAGCGTTATCCCTACGCTAGACTCTTTCTCCTATGTGACCATGGGTTGTGACCGTGGGTCATCTCTTCATAACTTCGAGCTTCAAAAACATCATAACCTACCTCTTCGGTTCTTTCCGAAACACTTTCCTCTGAATTCTGGGATCTTTGTCATGTGTCTTCTTGAATCTGATGGTCCAATTGTACTTTGGATTTCATGACTTCATGAAATTTCACCTGCTCCACATACAACTTCTCCAAACCTTTATCTCCTAGATTTTCTAATCCACTGTCACATCTCCTCCTCACAGCCAATGGCTAGGATCAGTTCATGACTTCGATGATCCCTCTTCTCTACACTTTAAACACTCTGAACTCCGAAGTGTTGAAATGCTTCACAGCTAACCTCCATGCAACTTCCCTGATCTAACGGTCTGGAATGATCCCTATCTCTCCTGGATGGATCTTGCTTGTTGATTTCAGGAAACCTTAAAGGGCTTCTCCCTTTGAAGATTTCTCGCCATTGTCCCTCCTAAGCTTCATTCTTTCTCGAAATTTTGTTTTTGCCTCCTTCAAGTGTTCTCTTCGACACCTACTCAAAATTTAACCTATGCACACCTTGCAATAGGTCCTCCTCCACAAATTCACTTCTCTATGGGCGACTTTCACTATTCCTCCTAAGATTATGAGTCAAAATACTCTATCACGCACTCCTTGCGAACAATGTGCACTCTCTACATGCAAAGTTCCAAGTTACCTTTCTTGGACTCACTTCTCCCCAACACTCTAAACTTCTTGAAATGATTTCTCGATACTTTTCCAAATATTGTTTATGTGCATGCATTGTGACAAGCTTCCTTCAAGCTTGAATCTTGAAGGACAACTGTGCACTCCTTTGCAACAGTTCTCAAAAGCTCGATTGTTCCTCCTGAACAATATGACCTTGAGTGCAGTTTCCACCTATGCACCCCTTCAAACTATCTATGTTGAACTTGTGAGTCAAACTAAACACACTCCTTGCATACACTTATGCACTCCTTTTATACACACATTTCACGTTATCTCTTCTAAGATTTGAGTTGAAACAGACTATGTCAACACACACCTTACGGCCACTATGCACTCCTTGCACTCGCTTGTAGAAGAGAAAAAATTGAAACTTATATAAATCCTCACAAATTCATACATTCAACCATGTAAATGCATTCATAAACACAAGAATGAGTGAATAACATAGAATTGAAGCTAACAGAAATACTACCATTCATTTATTCAAATAGACATAGTAACTGCAACACCATACATTTGGAACAATGTTGCTCTGTTATATTCATTCAACTGAAAATATACATGTGTTCTTACACTCTGATAAAATTCAACAACTTCTATGGCATATACAACTACAACAACTATCAGTAGTTAGAATGCCAACAACAACAACAACCTATTCTGGGAAACAAGACAAAGCTTTATACAAGAGGGGCTCTTTGAGCTTTTCCCTCCAACTACTCTAGAGCTATCCTATCAAAATAAAAGAATTCAACTACTTAGGATTTATTACAATAAATATTTGTGACAGACAAATAAGATCAAACACATCGAATGTGTAGTACACACATCTTGATTAAAAGAAATACATCCTCCAATGATCTCATGTGATCATCCAGCTCCAAAACATTAAAGATGTTCTTTAATTACAATCATTTCAAAAGATTTACGTGATATGCCACTTTAAAAATTAAAAATTCACTTCAAAATGTGTGCTAGGCATTGAGCTATCTTCCACTCTTGCTTTGTTGGTGATGCTCCTGCATCATACTCCATTGGATAAACAATTCATGGACTCCTATCCATGAGCTCCTACACTGACTTTCCATGCTTATGGATATCCTCTTTGTTTACCCAGTTGGAATCTTCTATTGGGTGTCCTTTCCATTTTACTAAATACTCAAAATATATGTTCTTCTTGGTCTTCTTACCAATTCTTTGATCTATGATCTTTTCCATCTGTGGATTTTCTGCTACAGGCATCTGTTTTTCCCACTGAATCTCCTTCTGATATTTTGATCCTATGGTTCCATCTTCCCTATAAGGATACATGTCTGAAACGTTGAATATGGGAAATTGATCTGAACCCAAGAGTGATAAGTTTCCAATAACTGGTTGATTATGTCACTCCTTCAAAAGGGTCATTTATAGATCATTTTACTTGAGATATTTGCAATTAAAGGCAAATTTGAAGTCTTATGCGCTTGAATTAAAAGTGAATGAAATCTCATTAGTTTTTCTATTGTGTGATATGTCATTCTTGTATTTAACATCCTATGTGCGGAAATTCATGGAAAAACAACATAAGAACATAATACACATAATATATATGACACTTCTCTTGATAACGGAGTTCACCTGATGTGGGCTACCTCTCCGAGTCATGCTCCAAAGCTTGACCGTTTTATTCTCCTCACTGTAATGATGTCTCTCCTTTACAAGTTGTAAGGCCAAAGTCCCTTTTCGGTGATAGCAACAAGAGATCATAATTTTATCAAGAATGTATACAACTTCACAAGTTCTCATACTCATGAGGCATCCATGACGCTGACATGGACATCATTCCCACATACTCAATACATAAAAAGAGGAATAATAAAATATGACCAAAAAGAGGAAGAAATAAAAGATGATTCCCATCAACATGGAGCCATCAAAATCCTTAGATCTACTGCTCAGATCCAAGCATAAATATGCATCCCATACAAAGATCTTGCAACCACGAGATTTAGAACTGATTCATTGGCCACTTATCATTCAAGTGCCATAATTTCTCTGTCACATGTAACTGAATGGTTTGATATAAAAGAAGAGAAGAAATGAATAGATATAAGGAATAATTTGATCTTGTTTCCTTGTTGCATCCTCTCTATGCTCCTTTAAACCTGTAACACGCATGTTATGCTGCAACATTTAATGGCAAAACATCATAATGAAAAGCATACTTACATTGGCTTCTCTAGAACTTAACTTGTTGATCTGAAGATCTGCTACAAAAACAGACCTCATCATTGGATTCGCTTGCTGAATTACCTACAAATGACTATCAAATCGTCTCCATATGATTCAGACACTTTCATGCCCGAGAGACACCTCTGCCTCGATTATCGTGCCATTGCCTCTGCAATAAATGACTCATTCTAGAATTAATATATAGAATATTTTATCAAATCATAAAACTAACACCACCACTATGTTCATGGCATCATTTCACCTAAAAATGATTGTCTCCATGCCTCGATCCAAGTTGGACACTTTTTGGCCCAAGAGGCACCCTTGCCTCAGTTTGCATGCCACTGCTCCTACAATAAATGATGATAAATATCGAAAATCATGCCAAAATCCGTACTAGGTCATACAATTACATACAAGGTCATACAAGTCCATACGAGTCCATACAGGCATGCTCAGACTCCTCTTGTGTGTCCCGAATGCACTTCCCGAACACCCTTATATACAAAAATTAGTAGTTATGTCATAATTGAGTCTGTTGGTGTATCGGTTGGAAGAGATAAGTTTAGGAAGTAGGTTAGTGGAGGTATTGGGGTTGAATCTCGTGGACTCTGCTCTTTTAAACAATATTTTTGCACGCTCTGCTAAGTCTGGTGGTGGTTTTGGCGGGCGGCCTGCTATATATGGAAGATGTTTTGGCGGAATGCTATTAAACTGGCATAGATTCCAGCGTATAGTTTTACGGACTGCTAAATCTGGTAGGCAGTGGAATATGCGAACATATATGGCGAAACTGCGCCAGATTTGGTGGTCCTTTAAACTGCCCTAGTTTCCTCCAATGTTGATCTGCTCTACATTTATATTCATTGTTGCTCCTCCACAATTGTTCTTTGATTTGATTATGAAGTTCCTGCATTTATGCAACGAAGTCTTCAACTCCAGTGCTTCTGAATTCACTTTGCTACATATCTCTTAATTCTAACACTCCCCTTGGCCTCATTCCATATACTATGAAATGGGATCTTTCCGATACTTCTGTTTACTAATTCATGGTATGCAAACTCTACTTGTGCCAGAATCTGATCCCACTGACTATGATGTTCAGTGACCAAACTCCTCAACAAATTTCCTAAACTCTGATTCACCACCTCAGTCTGTCCATCCATTTGAGGATGATATGCATAAATAAAGGATAGTTATGTTCCTATATTCTTCCACAACGTTCTCTATAAATGACCAACAAATTTGGTATCTCTGTCTGAGACAACACTCCTGGGAAATCCATGAAGTCTCACAACTTCCTTGAAAAACAAGTTAGCAATATGTGTTGCATCATTGGTCCTCTAGCATGAGATAAAGTGTGCCATCTTTGAAAATCGGTCAACTACCACAAATATGGAATCGCTTCCCCTTCGTTTCTTTGGTGTAAGTTTTAAACCTATGAAGTAAAGAAATGCATATAGATTCTTAATAAAAATAGAATTTAATCAATGGCTCATACACAGAGATTTTATACCGGAAACCCTCAACTGGGAAAACCTTTCTTATATTCATTATATCGAATTTCACCATTCACCATACAATATATATAGAATGTTTTTAGGTATTCCTTAGATACCAAAACCCTAATCCCTTAATCCAGGATTAATTTACAAAACCGCTAAAAATAGCAAAATCAACTAAAAATAACAAAAACTGCCCAAAAAAATAATTTTGGGGCACTGCCCTGAACCCTATCAGCCCTGGGCTACTGCTCGTTGTCGAACGCTACGCGTAACTAGGGGGGGGCATACCTGCCCCCCCCCCGGGACCCCCCTAGGAAAGCGCCTAACGTACACGACACAAAGAGTGCTACAAGAGGGATCGTTAGACACAGTTGTCATATCTGACGCGCCCACACACACACATGCAAAGAATATAACACATACCCAACATTCTCCCATTTTTTGTTTTCTTTGCATCCAGGAGTCTAGGGTATTATATAGTCAACAATCCAGGGCAGCAATGCCCATTGTTACTCTACACCAGGAGAACTTTTATGTGCTCATAGACTTTGTCAATGAATCTGCAACATTCTTCAAAGTGTCAACCTTTTCCGGAAACACCTTATTTTCCTCAACCATGTCACTCACAAAGTGATACTAAACATCAATATGCTTTGTCTTCGAATGATAAGATAGGTTCTTTTCCAGGAAGATTGCACTCTGACTTTCACAATCTAATATCACTACTTCTTGTACCAACCCAATACCTAAACACAGTCTTTGTAGCCATATTGCTTCCTTGCTTGCATGAGTGGTTGCCATGTATTTAGCTTCTGTAGTTGAGAGTGCCACTACAGCCTATCTTTTTCTCATCCAATTGATTCCCCCTCCAAACAGGTTAAACACATACCCACTTGTAGATATTCTATGATCCAGATCTCCAACCCAGTCTGCATCAACAAAGCCATGTATTTCCAGCACTATGTCCAATCCTAGTCTTCCTTGGTAGCACAATCCATAATGGGTAGTGCCACGAAGATACCTGAAGACCCTCTTTACTGTTGTCCAATGCTCCTTCCCTTTTCTTGACATATACCTGCTCAAAACTCCCACTGCATGTGTAATGTCCAATCTAGGATAGACCATTGCATACATCAAACTGCCAACTGCACTGGTATATGGAACATGGTACATGTCCTCTTCTTCTTCTTGTGTCTTGGGACACTGATCTGTAGATAACTTTACACCTATAAGAATAGGAATCTTGTCCAGCTTAATTCCATGCATATTAAACCTTTGTAATATTGTCTCAACATATTTTCTCTAATTCAACCAGATTTTCTTGTTAGCACGATCTCTTTTAATCTCCATTCCCAGAATGAAGTTAGTAGCACCAAGATCCTTCATGTCAAATTTGGAGGACAGTTGCGATTTCACCTCCTTGATAACATCCATGTTATTTCCTACCAACAACATGTTATCAACATACAACACTACATAAATGAAGTGATTACCAACCTTCTTGGAATATACACAGTGAACAACCCTGCTTCTGACAAATCCCAATCCAAGGATGTATGTGTCAAACTTTTGGTACCACATCCTAGGTGATTGCTTCAGACCATATAGTGACTTCTTTAGCTTATAGACCAGCTCTTTCTTTCCCTTCATTATAAACCCTTCTGGTTGCTTCATGTATATTTCTTCTTCCATATCCCCATGTAGGGATGTTGTCTTCACATCCATCTGTTCCACTTCAAGATCAAAAGTAGCAAAAATAGATAAAAGAAATCTAATAGAAGTTAACTTAGCAATAGGAGAAAAAATCTCACCAAAGTCAATTCCCTCTACCTGGGAATAACCTTTTGCTACTAATCGAGCTTTGTATTTCTCCACTTTACCTTCTACATTAAACTTGTTCTTAAACAACCATTTGCTACCAACAGATTTTCATCCAGCTGGCAACTCAACTATATCCCATGCCTCATTCTTATCCAAGGCATCCATTTCTTCAACCATGTCCTGCTTCCAGAGTTTTCTATCCTTTGAATTCACTGCTTCCCTGATAGTTATGGGATCATCATCAGTAATAGATAAAGAAAAACTAGAACGAAAATCAGGTGGACTATACCTTTCTGGTTTCCTTTTATCTCTCACTGATCTCCTCAATACTGGGGTATGAGGTTCTTATTATTCTTCTTCTGCTTCCTCCTCTTCAGATGATTCATATTTTGCATCATCCAACTCAAGCTCTATTTTCTCAGGTCTCTCTTGCGTTGGTAGGAATTCTTGTTTGGACACATCTTTTACCTCTCTGAAAACAACATCTTGACTGTAAACAGTCTTCTTGGTTTCTAGGTTCCAAAGTCTATAACCTTTCACACCATGTTTATAACCAATAAATATACACTTTTCAGCCTTTTATCCAGCTTACTCCTATTTTCCTTTGGAACATGTACATAAGCATCACAACCAAACACTCTAAGATGTAGAAGAGAGGGTTTCTTTCTAGACCATACCTCGTGTGGAGTTTTATCATCCAACATTGATGAAGGTGATCGATTGACCAGGTAACATGTTGTACCCACTGCCTCTGTCCAGAATTCTTGTCCTAACTCGGCACCGATGAACATGCTCCTTTATTTTTCCATCAATGTCCTATTCATCCTTTCTACAACTCCATTATGTTGAGGAGTGTATGGAGTTGTCTTCTACCTTGCTATACCACACTTCTTACAGAATTCTTCAAATTCATTTTCATAGAATTCTCCACCATTATCTGTTCTCAATACCTTTATTTTCTTCTCTGTCTGATTTTCTACCAGAGCCTTAAACTCTTTAAATTTATCAAATACCTCAGATTTATTTCTAAGAAAGTAAATGCATGTATTCCTTGAAAAATCATCTATGAATGAAACATAATATACAGATTTACCTAGGGATGGAATAGGAACAGGTCCAAACAAATCACTGTGTATCAACTATAAGATCCCCTTTTCTCTTGTAGCACCAAATGGTAATATTACTCAATTTTGTTTACCATATATGTAATGTTCATAGAAATCAAAATCCAAAGTGAAATTAGACATACCTTCAACCATGCCTTTACCATGTAGTGTTCGAAGGCTCTTTTCTTCAATATGCCCCAGTCTTTGATGCCACAACATGGTCTTCTTTTCAGGGATGGTATTGGTCTTGTCTTCCTTATTTGTCAGCTAAAGGAAAACAGAACTGTTACACCCATTAGTATAAGTGCTTCTCAACAACTTGTACAAATTTCCACATCGAACTCCCCTCATCGACACCATTTCTCCTCATACCATCTTGCAAGATTTCTTTCCAAACACAGTATCCACTCCTGCATAATCCATCTTGCTTACAGATATTAGGCTCCTGGCTAGTTTTGTAATGTGCAGAACCCCATGGAGAGTTCTAATCCTTCCATCTTTTAGAAGCAACTTAACCCTTCCACGTCCCAAGATTTTTGTTGTTGATTCATCTTCTAGGAATACATCACCACCATATTATTTTTCATATTCAGAGAACCACTCCCCGTGAGGAGTCGTATGGTATGACACACCTGAGTCAATCAACCATACATCACGGTTTGCATGTGTACTTGTAGATGCCAGGTAAACATCACCTCCTTCTTCAATGGAGGTTTTTGCCTCTGTGGAATAGGTACTATTAGATCCCTTTGGTTTATCAACCTTCTTAGACTTGCAATCTTTCTTATAATGCCCCGTTTTACCACACTTCCAGCATTTCCTCAAAGATTTTCCTGGAGACTTAGATCTACCTGTAGATTTAGATCTCCCCCCCGAAGGTTTACCAAGATTCTTGTCTTGGGTATGACCTCTTACAAATAAAGCATCTGTGCTATGACTATCCATGATTTTTCACCTCATCTCTTCAGATGACAAGGATGAAACTACATCCTTATACTTCAATGTAGATTGAGTGGTACTACCAATTTCTACAACCAGATTATCCCAAGAGTCTAGAAAAGAACATAACAAAGTAATACAC
>ML797167.1:526053-538817 GCA_009831015.1 Picea engelmannii
GCATTTAGATGTTCTATCACAGAATCTCCATCTTCCATCCTAAGATGATACAACTTCTTTCAAAGAAACAACTTGTTTACCAGGGACTTTGATTGATACAAATTCCCCAACTTATCCCATAGTTCCTTGGCTGTAGATTCTCCCGAGACATTCAATAGAACCGAATCTACCAAGCAGATTCGAATATTACTCCTTGCTCTTCTGTCCAACTTCTCCCAATCTTCCTTCGACATACCAATAGCTGGTGTACTAGTAGCTTGTGTACCAATAGCTTGTGTGCTAGTAGATGATGTACTAGTAGGCTATGTACCAAGATCCACAACGATCCATTCTTCTTTGTCTACAAGAAGGTCCTCCGTCTTGAACTTCCATAGCTTAAAGTTTTTACCATTGAACTTCTCTATCTCGATTCTGGATGAGATTTCCATTCCTCTTTATCTACTCAAATCTCCACTAAAAAAGCTCCCACTAAACCCAAGTTTATCACAGACCCAAGATAAACTTGATCTATCAAGACCGAGCCAAACCCTCAACATCAAAGGCGTCCCTCTAAGGCCAAGAATGAACTATGATACCACATGTAAGTTTTTAACATGTGAAGTAAAGCAATGCATATAGATTCTTAAGAAAAGCAGAATTTAATCAATGGCTCATACATAGAGTACACAAAGATTTTATACCGAAAACTCTCAACCGGGAAAACCTTTTGTATATTCATTATATCGAATTTCACCATTCACCATACAATATATATATATATACAATTTTTTTACGTATTCCTTAGATACCAAAACCCTAATCCCTTAATCTGGGATTAATTTACAAAACCGCTAGAATAGCAAAATATGCTAAAAATAGAAAAAATCGCCCCAAAAAAAAATTTGGGGTGCTGCCCCGAACGCTACACTTAACCAGGGGGGGCATACTTGCCTCCCCCCTGGGACCCCACTAGGAAATCCCCCGGTTCACATGACACAAAGAGTGCTACTAGAGGGATCGTTAGACACAGTTGTCATATCTGATGCGCCCACACACACACATGCAAAGAATATAACACATACTCAACACTTGGCACTCTTAACACAAAATCCATGCTTATTGCATCCCAAGGCCTCTCTGGAATAGGCAAGGGTTGATACAACCTAGTATTTTGTCTCTTCCCCTTTTCATACTGGACAATCTTACATATTTTCACAAACTTCTACACATCTACCCTCATACCTGGCCAATAGTACGAATTGTTTAGTTGTTCAGCTGATTTTTCATGGCTGAAATGTCCAACTAGTCCTCCACTATGCTTTTCCTTCAACAAATTATCTCTCATCGATCATTTTGGTATGCACAACTAGCACCCTTTAAACAACAACTTATCCTGAATCAGATATTCGCCCCACTGGCTTCCATCTCTGAGCAAGGGATTTGCACACGCTTCATATGCTTCTTTGAAATCTGGATCATCACAAAACATTTCCTTAAGGTGTTCAAACCCCAATTTTTTCACTTGAAATTCTTGCAGAATCAAACATCTCTTGCTCAATGCATCAACAACCTTGTTAGCATTACCATAAATATGTTTAATGACAAATGTGAAATTTTGCATAAACTCTATCCATTTAGCATGTCTCTGGTTTAATTTCTCCTATTTGGCTATGAATTGCAAATCTTGATTATCGTTATATGAAACAAAATCCTTTGGTTAGTGCCTCCATTTCTTCAAAGGATTGAATTTTGCGTAAAATGTTTTATCATATTTGGATTAATTTCTCTTATGTCATTTAGTTTCTCACTAAAATATGCAATAGGTCTATTATATTGGCTTAAGACCGCTCCAATTGCAACTCCACTTGCATCACATCTCACTTGAAATGTCTTCCCGAAATCTCGCAAGACCAGAATCAGTTGTTCTTTTATCTTCTCCTTCAAGATATTGAATATTTTCTCTACCTCTTCTGTCCATTTGAAATATTTATGTCTTTTCTTCACTGTATCCATCATCTATGCACCGATCTCACTAAAATTTATAATGAACTTCCAATAGAAACTTGCTAATCCATGGAAGCTTCTTACCTCAAATATTCTCCTTGGTGACAACCATTCTCTGATTGCTCTTCCCTTCTTGGGATCCATCTTCAATTCATTTCAAGAGATCACAAAACCTAAGTAAATGAGTTATGTCTTCATAAAAGAGGATTTCTTTAAATTTATCAACAACTTCTCCTGCTACAACCTCCTCATCACTAATGTTAAGTGCCTCATATGTTCTTCTTTAGTTTTACTAAACACCAATATATCATCCAGATATATGATCACAAACTTGCCAATGAAATCTTTTAATACCTCATTATTCAACCTCATAAAAGTGCTTGGTGCATTTGTTAAGACAAATGGCATAACAAGCCACTCATACAATCCTTTGTTTGTCTTGAAGGATGTTTTCCATTCATCACCCTCTCTCATACTTATCTAGTGATATCCACTTTTCAAATCTATCTTTGAAAAATAGCTCGCTCCACTTAAGAAATCCATTAAGTCATCCATCCTTGGAAATGTAAACTTGCACCTAATGGTGATTATGTTTATGGCTCTTGAGTCTATACATATTCTCCATCCTCCATCCTTCTTCAGACTCAACATAGTAGGTACTACGCATGAACTCAAGCTTTCTCTCACCAAACCTTTGTTCATAAAATCCTGGACTTGTCTCTTTACCTCCTCATTCTCTTGAGGTGTCAACCTGTATGTTTCTTTGTTCAGAAGACTCGCTCCCGGTATTAAGTCAATGTGATGGATAATACTCTTGATAGGTGGCAATGAGCTTGACAACTCATCCACTACTATATCAGTGAAATTCTCCAACAACTCTTGAAAATCCTCAGGAAAATCCTCCATAGAAGTACTTGTAAGGATAAATTTCAGTTTCCTCACTACAACAAATTGCATCTCATGTTCCTTCTTAACTTACTCAGGATTTCCTTCCCACTCATGAGAAGTATGCTTGTGTTGGCTCCTTCCTTCACATTCTTCTCTTCTATTGGCAGCAACATGTGTGTCCTACCATTCTTCTCCAAAGTATAAGTATTTCTCCTCCCATTGTGAATGAAATTCCTATCATACTGCCATGGTCTCCCTAAGAAAACATGACATACATCCATGGGAATCACATCACATAAAATTTCATCTCTATATCCTCATATTTTAAACTCAATAAGGAATTGTTTAGTTACTATTACTGATGACCTTTCTGCAACCATGAGACTTTATATGGCATCGGATGTGCAGTTGTCTCCATCTCCAACTTCTCCACCATCTTTGTGGATACTAAGTTACCAGTGCTCCCACTATCAATTATCACTTTGCATACTCTATCTTTAGTCTTGCAAGCCATCCTGAACAAATTGTTCCTCTGTACTATCTTTTCATCCTATGGCTTTGGCTTTAATAGAACCTTCTTCATCATCAAAGATCTCCCATATTCTACACCTTATTCTTCAACATTTCTCTTTTGTGCTTCCAAAATGTAGCTTCACCTCCTTCTTTCTTTCTCTCGGGGCATTCCCAAGACATGTGTCATCTCTTTCCACAGGCATAGCACTTCACTTCTCCTCCTCTAACTCTTCCTCTTCCTCGAGGAAAAGAGTTTCTACCTCCACTCTTCCTCCCTCGGGAACTTCCTCCTATTTTAGAGTGACTATGTGGTTTCTCAGTCTCACCTTTGGGCTTATGTGCCTTGTCATGGGAAATTCCTTTGCCTCTATTCAGAATTCTTCCTCTGCTTCACTGACTCTGCTTTCTAGCCAACTTTTCTTATGCTTTCAGAGTAATCTGATAAGCGTCCTCCACTGTTCTTACTATCATCATGTTGATTTCATCCTAGATTTCATATCTCATGCCATTTATATACCTAGAAAATTTTTCCTCCTCTCTCTCTCTCTCTCTGTCCTGCCCTGATGTTCATCCTATAGAACTCCTCTGTGTACTATTTTAGAGTCATTCCTTTCTGTCTCAAGTTCTGCAATCTCCTTAAAATATTTATTTGATAGTCCTTGGGTATGAATTTAGCCTTTAACTTGGCCACCATTCTATTCCAACTCTTAATCTTTTGTTTTCCTTTGCTTCTTTTGTCAGCATGCAGTTCATCCCACCACAGCAATGCATTTCCTTTTAACTTGGTGACAACGTGTTTCACTCTTTTCTCCTCATCTACATATTCATAGTCGAAATACTTGTCCATTGCTCATATCCAATCAAGCAATTCTTCTATCTTTTCCATTGGGGTGTCTATCTTTGCTCTTGCTCCCAATTTGACCACCTCTTTCAACAAGCATTCTTCTATAACATCATTTGCTACAACTTCTTCAACTTCCACTTCTTCATTTTTTGTATCACACGTCTCCAGCATCAAGTGCTCTCCTTTGCATTGTTTCAATGACATCTATCCTTGCTTGGAGCTCTCTCATTTCTCTTTCCATAGATCAATTTGCTACAAGTGGCTTCGCACATCTCCTAGGTAGCATTGTGTTGATGTATTTGATACCACTTGATGATATCATCCTACTTCTTTGTGTCCTCTTCCTACATAAATCAATTATGTGTATCTCTGATACCACTTGGTGCAACTCCTCTACCCTCCTGGGAATTCTGCGACCTCATGGTCTTGGATATTCAAATTTCTTGAACTGAATTGGCTCTTCAGTTCTTTACTAGACCTCAAAAAAAGACACACAGGTCCCTTTAATGTTACCCGCAGGTTCAAATTACTAGCAACCCTAATTTCTGGCAGTTTTGGCAACACCAACCTTGCGAGCATTGGCCCCATGCTAGAATATTTCTCTTATGTGACCATGGGTTGTGACCAAGGATCAACTCTTCATAACTTCGGGCTTCGGAAATATCATGACCTCCATCTTTGGTTCTTTCTGAAACACTTTCCTCTAAATTCACAAATCTCTGTTGCGTGTGTTCCTAGATCTGATGGTCTAGTTGTACTTCAGATTTTGCAACTTCCCAAAATTTCACCTACTCCACACACAACTTCTCCAAACCTCTATCTCCAGGATTTTCTAATCCGCTTCCATTTATCCTCCTCACATCTAACGACTAGGATCAGTTTGCAACTTTGCGACTTCGACAATCCCGCTTCTCAACACTTTAAACACTCTTAACTATGAAGTTTTGAAATGCTTCATGGATAACCTCTGTGCAACTTCCCAGATCTGACAATCTAGAATGATCTTGATCTCTCCTGGATGGATCTTGCTTGTTGATTTTGGGAAACCTTAAAGGGATCCTCCCTTTAAATATTTCTCGCCACTCTCCCTCTTGAGCTTCATTCTTTCTTGAACTTTTTTTTTCCTCCTTCGAGTCTTCTCTTCTACACTTAGTCAAAATTCAGCATGTGCATGCCTTGCAATAGATCCTCCTCCACAACTTCACTTCTCTATGGGAGACTTTCACTATTCTTCCTGAGCTTCTAAGTCAGAAGACTCAGTCACGCACTCCTTAAGGACAATGTGCACTCTTTACATGAAAAGTTCCAAGTTACCTTTCTTGGACTCGCTTCTCCCCAACACTCTGAACTTCTCGAAAAAATTTCTCGATACTTTGCCAAGAATCATTTCTGTGCACGTCTCGTGGCAAGCTTCCTTCAACCTTGACTCTTGAAGGATAATTGTGCACTCATTTGCAACATTTCTCAAAGGCTCGAATGTTCCTCCTGAACAATAATATGACTCTGACCACGGTTTCCACCTACGCATCCATTCAAACTATATCTATTGAACTTCTAAGTCAAACCAGACTCTGTCAACACACTCCTTGCGGACACTTATGCACTCCTCACATACAAAGGTTTCACATTATCTTTTCTGAGATTTGAGTCAAAACAGACTCTATCAACGCACACGTTGCGGACACTATGTACTCCTTGCACTCGCTCGTAGAAGAGAAACAATTGAAACTAACAGAAATCCTACCATTCATTCATTCAGATAGACATAGTAACTGCAACACCAAACATTCAGAACAATGTTTCTTTGTTATATTCGTTCAACTTAAAATATACATGTGTTCATACACTGTGATAAGATTCAACAACTTCTACAACATATACAACTACAATAAACAACAAACAATAAATAATACCATTGCATGTGTTGCATAGTTTGCAATGTAAAACAACAAACAATATGCACCTAGCAGCATAGCATTTAATGCTTAAATGCTCTATATCATGAGATATATATTATTCAATTTAAAGGTGTTTAGAATCATATATATCTCAACATATAAAACATTAAATGATATATTGTAAGGTGCATATTGATAGCTATATAAAATAATCAACTTCCTTTTTTTATTAATACACATAGGCAGTATTGTGTGCATGTTCTTAACACATATACACACATGTTTTTTAAAATATGACTTGATATATTAGTTCGCAGATATAAAACCATTTTATAGGGTAATAGGTGGGTTATAAGAATACAAACATATTGCATTCATAGGATATTTTACTAGCAAGATAAATAACACCATTGTTTGTGTTGCATAGTTTGCAATGTAAAACTACAAACAATATGCACCTAGCAGCAGAGCATTTAATGCTTAAATGCTCTATATCCTAAGATATATACTATTCAATTTAAAAGTGTTTAGAACTGTATATATCCCAACATATAAAACATTAAATGATCTATTGCAAGGTGCATATTGATAGCTATATACAACAATCTACTACCCTTTTTTATTAATACACATATGCAAGTATTGTGTACATATTCTTAACACATATACATGTGTTTTTTAAAATATGACGTGATAAATTAGTTCACACATATACCTTTTTAAAAGCTTATATGTGTTTTTTTAAATATGACTTGATAAATTAGTTTGTAACCACTTCATTACCACCTTTTCAAACACATAAAACATAATTTATCAAAATATATATGAAAATTCATAAATTAAACCTACAAATCATAAATAAAATATATAATCAAACAATAACATATAACAAATATATATGACCAATAATGAATCAAACAAACAACATATAAGTAACAATTCATTTAATAAATCAAACAACAAAATAATATATATAACCAATCACATAAATCTATAAAATACACTACAGTTTAATAGATCTAGTGACATACTATAATCAATTAAAGATGTAGTTTAAATATTTTAAGTTTTTTTGGTACATTATTTAAATGATTTTTATTTAAAATTTGGTTAGAAATTTAAAAGAATAGTTGAAATAATAGATTTTAATAATAGTTGAAATTACATATTTAATCAAAAACTTTTAAAAATGTTAAATAAATTTATACATTCAAAAATACTATTTAAACAATGTAAAATTATAATTTCACACAATCCTTAATAATTATAAAAATAAATTTAAAAACTTAAAATATTTAAAATGCAATTAACACCACACTTCCCAGTGAAAGAGATGAGGCACAACACTATGCAAAAATCATTCAAACCTATGAAAGGTCGATCTACAATGTATGCATAGCACCAGAATTCCCATCGTTTGAGCAAAAAATTCCTGTGGCAATAAGATTCTGATCACCATTTCGCTCTGATTGAAGGTTTAGGGTTTAGGCTAGGAACATGTAGAGTTGCTTTGTTTTCATTCGATTCCAGTTACTTATTGCAGTAGGCTTTTACGAAAGAAATTTATATAATGTTTAAGTGATTAGGTAGGGGTAGGGTAACAAAGCACATTGAAATGAACAATCAACTAATCATTTTGTCTTTGATGAAATAATTAAATAAGGGAGAATCATTATTGATGATGATGATTAACATCTACTAAGACCAAAATTTTGTCTATGTGCTCTAAAAACATTAAGAGAAGAATTCCAAGATCACCATACTTTTGTTGAGTTAAGAGGTTAGGAAGGTTCGTAGTGTGACAAATATTTTGAAAATGAGATCTAATATGGGTATAGGCTAAGAGAAAGTGTTTTTCATCTTCAACTTTCTTAGTGTCACAAAGGTGACACACTCTTTTGTCCCATGGCATTTTATGAATTGACCAACGCCCACTTCACTATGGAGCTCGTTAGAATTTTTTGTTATCTTAGCAATGATTAATTTTTTCTTTACACTCTACCAAACAAATAGATAATTTTGATCTTCTAGATTAAGGTTGATTACATCCTTATAATACCTTAATTTTATTTTCTCCTCTAACTCTTCATCACACCACATTTTCTCCTTAAATTTCGATTTGACGTTTTTTTAATAGTATCTTTATTCTACAAAATGGTGTCTTCCATGATTTCCCAATAGTTTAGTCAAGAGTGGGCATCTTTATTCCATCCTCGCTTGAGTCTATCGTGGTTAAGACTCAATATTGAAGTAATTTTAGGAAGTCTCTTGTCTTCCATGTTGTTTAACTTGTTCTTATACATTAGGTATATAGTCATAGCCATGTTTTCAATGGGGGAGAGGCTTGTTTCTAAGAGGAGGATGGGATAGGGCGTATTTCCTTTAATTTTGAGATTATAGGTTATAAAATTCTTTTGTATTTTCTCTATCTTTCTCCAGGATTCACGAGAGATACTATAGCCCCAGACTTCACATCCATAAAGAATAACATGTGTAACAAGAGCCTCAAAGAATAATTTATTCTTATCCCAACTCCAAAGTTCAGCTGATTTAAAATTGTTTTCAAGCCCATAATAAGATTTCCATCCCCCAATAATCATTTTTTGAATGTTATAATTCCAATTGAGCTTGTGGTGAATATCAATTCCAAGATATTTTTATGAAGTCACTTCATCCAATTTGTTGTTTTCATATACGAAGGTATCATAAAGGATCTTATTGGATTTAGTAATCATGATGTTAGCCTTATCAGTATTAACATACCCATATTGGAGAAAAAATCCTTGAGTAATCTTAGTTGGTTTTCAAGATCATGGGGAATCCTTGCCATAAGAACGATATCATCGACATAAAGAAGAAGATTGATGACTATACCAGTGAGAGTAGGGTCGACACAACTTTATTTTTCTAAGAAATCTTCTAACTTGTCAATGTATATGCCAAAAAGGGTAGGGGACAAAGGACAACCTTGTTTGACTCTTATATTGCAATTAATCTCTTTTGACCAACCCTCATTGTTTTTAAAATTAGCAATAATGTTCTCATACATACTTATTGTAAAAACCCTAAACTCGAGAGTAACTTTTATCTCTTCCAACCTATTCCAAAGTTTTTTCCTAGGAACCATGTCAAAATATTTTCTAAAGTCCAACAAAACAACAAAAAAGATTGGTTTTAGTACTGCAGAACTCCTATACAATGATCCTAAAGGTAACAAGATGGTCCACAATTGAATGATATCTCCTAAAATCATCCTTGCCTTTATCTCTTTTACCGTGACTTTCTAGCCAAAGGCTAATCTTCTTTTCCAAAACAATTCCATAAAGCTTAGCTAAAATCGGGCTAATCATAATGGTCCTATAATTAGAGGGAATGTTTCTATCCCCATTTTTAAAAATAGGAACAATGAGTTTGTGTTTCCAGGGTTTAGGGAAGCCCTGCTTGACTACTAAATTGAAGAGCTTGTGTATGTGAGGAATAAGGACTGGCCCTCCAATTTTTAAAATTTCAGCTTGGTAGCCTTCAATGTCCTTAGCTTTCCCATTTGCGAGCCTCTTAACCCCGAACTCTATGTCATCTAAATAAAAAACTTCTTCCTTTCTAGGGACAATAGGAATGGTGTCCATGGGATTAGGAAACTCGTAAATACTTTTAAGGTAGGAATTCTAGTCCCTTAAGGGAATCCTATTATTTTATTTAGCATTGCGTTTTAGAATTTGGCTCAAGAACTTCTTAGGATCCAGCTTATATGGTTGTGAAAGTTGCTATCTTTTATTGATATAGTACATTTTTTTCCTTTTAATTAGGGATTTGTACGCATTGATCTTATCGAGTTTTAAGGACTCAATATAAGCATCCCTAATGGATTTCCTAGCAATTTTACATTATTTATCATACCAAGGGTTGGTTGTTCTATTATTCTTTTTATAGGACACCTCGAAAGAGAACTTGTTAATAGAAGTTGAAAGGGTAGTTGTAAAATTATGATAGAGTTCTTCAATGTTGTCCTTATAAGTTAGGAGATTTAATTTACTATTTAAATCCTTTAAGAAAATGTCAACTTTATTTTTGTCAAAGCCCAAATTCCTTTGATTATCATAATTCTCTTCAATGACGCTCCTATGCATGGAAAAGTTTAGAGTTAGGGTTAAAGGTTTATGATTAGAGTCAGGCTAATGGTCATTTAAAAGGTCAAAAGTTGTTATTTGGTTGGAAGCAGGTTTACAAGGGAAAAACTCTATATGGCCAAGGGTAAACCACAACAGACAGGTATGACTGGAGAAATCAACTCAATTCCAACATATGCTATATAAACTAATGTGTAATACAAGAAAGACACCTACCTTGATCCAACGTTTAATGATGTTCCACCATTGAGCACTTTGACCCAAAGCTTTATACTTGTGAGAAGTTCTCAACATACAAGCAAAGCAAGTATATAGTGATGATATAAAAGGGATTAGCACATTAGATAGCATAATCCATTAATAAACATTAAAAACATGCCCATGGATGATAATCATATATTTGCAAGATACCAATAGGACGGGAAAAGAGTATTTATATTAATAATTGATCAATAGAAGTGTCAACATTACAAACTTCTGTGTCAGCATGGTTCAAAACCAAGAAACCAAGTTCCTTCCAACTAGGTCCCCACCACTTCAATCCTCCACCAAAGGCAAGCTCATGAGAAAGAGGCAAAGAGGTCCTCTCAATAATAAGGGAAGATATTGGGGGCTAAACACTCTGTTCAGACTTTAAGGACAAAGGGATGCAGACTCAATATGAAGTAATTTCTCCAGAGTAACTTTGCTCTCAAAGTTGAATGCTTTCTCCTTCTTTTCCATAGTTCAAAATTGTGCTCTTATAGCCTCCATGATCCAACTAAAGGACCGAGTTGGAATGTTTCTAGTATATGGAAGGCCAAGGATCAGAGGTCTTTTGTCGTAACATGGAAACACGACCTCATTTTTTATTTTTTGGCACAAATCCTGATATACGCGAGCTGTAATGGAGCAACAAGCATATACGCATCTTGCATAGCAGTTGGGGAGCGTATATGTGGGAAAATGTATATTTTTAGCTCTGGATTCATCAAAAAGGGATAAAAAGTTTGCATAGGGAAATGTAAAAAGGCCCTCTGTGCAAGATAGCAATGGTGAGGCAAATCTTGCTATAACATATGCCCCCTAATGTGTGAGATTAGAGGAGTATCTGCGATGACCAAAGTACATTATAAATAACCCAGAAGTGGAGTGGTAGAGAACCAGCTGGATGAACTCAATTGTTCATTACATTATGTACTAACTTTGCATACATGGCTGCCAAGAATACAATGCAGATCCATGTGAAAAATATACCAAGCAAGTGTTCATGGCCATGAATAGGCAAACACAAATGCGATTATATGCCAAAAGTTGTCATAGTAACGAACAAGGCCCAGTGAAACCAGTCTCAAAAATCAATTTGAAGGTATCTATATACCATGTAGTACAACCTAATCTCCCATGATCAGTAAAGTCAAATAGTTATTGGTCCAATGAAATGGAAGCAACAAATCAGAAATGTTGCGGCCACATAGTGATGTCTTCAAGTCTTCGACACTATCCACCAATGGTGCAAGTTTACATCATGTGAATAAATGAGTTGGGGTCAAACACGATGAGACATTGTTTGATTACCAGTCATTGAAGTATACCATTAACAAATGCGAGACAACCTACCGATGATGAAAGTAGGTATCAAGGCACTGAGTACATCTCTATAAATGTGAATAATGGAATTGGTGTCGAACACTTGAGAGATCCATTGATCAAGAGACATTGATGTATTCCCATCTGTCAATGGCGAGAGAGCCTGCCACTAATGACTGCAAGCCTCAAGGTACTCATAAAACTCTAGGTCCCATTGTTAGAAAAATAGGACCGCGGAGCAATAAAATAAAAAAAATTCAGAAACAAAACATAGAAGACACACAATACAAGAGAGACACAGATTTACGTGGTTCACCTAGTGTGGGCTACGTCCACCAGAGAAATTACTAGGTCATTCCTTTATTATTATCCAGCAAATGAAGGGATACAACCTACAACAAAACCCACTGTAACTTCCTCTTCTTTCTCTCACAGTCTCCTCTCTCAGAATACAATATTCACCATCCACCATAGTCGCAATACATTTCCCTCATAAAAGAGGGTTTCCTTCTAGGGAAAAAAACCCTAACATAATCTCTACCGTTAGATCTGTGACCTTATAATGAACGGTCCAAATTTACAATGAAATTACAATATACTTTTACAAGGCAATTTTTGCTTCGGGGGCTTCACCCCCGAACCCCCACTGGGGGCCTGCTTGCCCCCAGACCCCCCAGTCGGGGGGATAGGCCCCTCGGACCCCGCAGAGGGGGTACCCCCCCTCTGCACTCCCCCACGTGGAAGAGTGTACATACTTCTGGGGTGTAAATACTTCATGGGCTATAAACACGGCTGAAATCAAGGACCTCTGAATCAGGAAGATAATCAGGCTCCACAACCAACAATCTCCCACTTGGAGACTGATCTCAACAACTCCACCACTGCTGTATATGTTGGACTCTGAACCTTCTTGGACCTGGAAAATTTCTCATCTTCATCTTC
>ML797167.1:556256-580260 GCA_009831015.1 Picea engelmannii
ATCTGCATCTTCCATAACTGGTAGTTTTGGCCGTTAAATTTCTCGACCCTAAACTTTCCATCTTCCGACATTGCTCCCACTCGAACTAGGAACCCTCTTTTCCTGCGAGTTACCTTACACTCTGATACCAGTTGTTAGAAAAATAGGACCGCGGAGAAATAAAATAAAACAAATTCAGAAACAAAACACAGAAGACACAGATTTACGTGGTTCACCCAGTGTGGGCTACGTCCACCAGAGAAATTGCCAGGTCCTTCCTTTATTATTATCCAGCAAATGAAGGGATACAACCTACAGCAAAACCTGTTGTAACTTCCTCTTCTTTCTCTCACAGTCTCCTCTCTCAGAATACAATATTCACCATCCACCATAGCCACAATACATTTCCCTCATAAAAGAGGGTTGCCTTCTAGGGAAAAAAACCCTAACATAATCTCTACCATTAGATGTGTGACCTTATAATGAACGGTCCAGATTTACAATGAAATTACAATATACTTTTACAAGGCAATTTTTGCTTCGGGGGCTTCGCCCCTGAACCCCCACTGGGGGCTCGCTTGCTCGCAGACCCCCCAGCCGGGGGGATAGGCCCCCAGGACCCCGCAGAGGGGGTACCCCCCCTCTGCACTCCCCCGCGTGGAAGAGTGTACATACTTCTGGGGTGTAAATACTTCATGGGGTATAAACACGGCTGAAATCAAGGACCTCTGAATCAGGAAGATAATCAGGGTCCACAACCAACACCCATATCCAGAATAAATGATTTGAAGTCGATGGAAGGAGACCCACTAAAAGGAGAACATTGAGGCATCTCTCAACAGTCAGCACGAGGAACAAAGCAAGAGCTTCATGATTTGGTGGAGATTGGACAAAGAACATGTTCACGAACCAACGACCCTATGTGTCTTTTGCGTGTGTCGAATGCAAGCAGTACACGAAAAGGACCCTCTGAATAGCATCCAATGATGAAAAACTACTGACAAAGGTGAGGAAACCACCAATAAGGCTAATGGCATCCAAGACACTGCACGAATCCAAAAGTGTGAATAGATGTCTTGTCGTCAAACACAAGGGAAACCACCCAGTCAACGACCAATGATGAAATGTCGATTGTTGGGTTCAAGGTGACCTACCAATGATGAAAGTAGGTCCAGTGTGCATGATAAGACCAAATTATCATGTGATTCTGAGACAAACTAAGGGTATGGTCGACATGCAAAGTCAATATTTATGAGGAGTGGTCGACACAGATTGATAGACTTCCTTTGAAAAAGAGCATGAGACATATGGTGGACTCTGACAACATGGACTCAATGATGTGACAATTGGATGTAGGAGGCATCAATAACGTTCTCTATAGGGACTGGAAGAGTAACCAGTTACTAGAGAAAACTTTGTAGCGGGATCAAGCTCCTAAGGCAATGCTAAACCCAAAATTATGGCAACATGACTGCTGCTAATTATAATATAGTATTCCCTTCTCGCCCGTATTTTTTTTTTTTGCATAACAAATGAATGCTATGATACAGAGGAGGGAACGAGTGTCGCAAGTAAGAAAAACTAGTTCCAACAGTGGAACGTACCTATGCTCAATGCAAGGAAATGCATGCGGGAGATGGACACTCGGGATGATGTTCCCTCCAGGGTATACGGTGTCAAATTGTGAAGGATAAAAACAAGGATCTGCTTGGTTGAGGATGCAAACTGCTTAGGCAACGTTTTATAACAAAAAGCAAGAACCGACTAAAGGCTCAATACAAAAAGCAAGGGCATGAGATGCAATCACAACTTAACACCAAAAAATGTCCTTTTTTATGTCTTTTAGTCTACTTGGTGTGAAAAAGTGGTAAACTTGTGCCAAATAAACGTCTTTTCAAATCCAATTTACGAGTGTGAAAAAGACAAGTTCACTTGACAATCTTTTCTATTTTTGATAGGGAGTCGGAAAAGAGCTTAACTATGACTCATGATCTTTCAAATCCAATTTTAACGAGTTTGAAAGGGACAAATCACTTGGAAATCTTTTTAGTTTTTGGATGAGTTGGAAAAGAGCTTAACTGAGACTCATTATTGGGAGTCCATGGGTAATAAGGTTGTGTGTGCATGAATGAGAATCGAGCCTCATTGTAAAGTCGTGTATTGAATTATAATGGACTCCCGATCCTAAGGAAAAAACTTGGCATGGGCGCCATATGACAAAGAGGTTATAACTAGAGTACCCATGTTTGGTAAGTTTCTACCATTTATTAATGATGCTATTAATAACCGATTTAGGTTTATGCATCGCAATAAATGGGTTCATACCTAAGGCGTAGAAAATGGTAGTTGAAAGGTAATGCAAAAAATGCATGATGGAGTAGATACCTATCTTATATGCTAGGTTATGAATATACCTGCCCGAGGAGACGAACGACCAACCATGATGTTGAAATCCACAAGAAAAATGAGTCGAAAATACGAAAACCAACTTAAAACCATTCTTGAATTAGTCCATTAGAAAAAACAATAGCATAAAATTATATCAAGTGGGTAAAAAATGGCTTATAAATAGTAACAAAATCAAAATTTACTGTATCATTTTCATTTTTACCCAAATAGTGAAATTTGGACTAAAACACCTCCAGAATTCAAACAACGATCGTGGGAGCAATAGGCAACGAAATCACGCACTGTCTAGCCCAGGTAACTCTTCATCCCATCTTCTTCAATTTCAGTGGTTTACAATTTTAAGTTAGGTTCTATTTTTTTTATTTTTTAAGGGCACAAATTGGGCTTTTCGGTATACGTGGGTTTCTCTGAATAGGTCATGTATATGACTAGTTATGCAGCCTTGTGTGAACTACAGGGGGGGTATATAAGGCCCTACCCAAGACTGTTTGTAAATAAACCGCGTATACGTGCCCAAAAGGCAAAAAAATGATGTTTCTAACTCAAAAATGATTTTTTCTTTTTGTAGGATGGTGTTGGAATGGAGAGAGCAAGAGCATGAGGAGGTAGATGCAATAGTGGATCGAGTTCTGGTGGCTCAAGCAACTTTAAAAGATGTGGTTTATACAAGCTTTGGACTCTCAAAGGAATGAGGGCCCAAGTGAGGTTGTTGGAACTGTTGGTGGGCCATTGTGATCCCGATAGGATCAGCCTTGTTGCATCAAGCATCGAGACCACTTATGTTTTACGCACTAGAGTGTGTGATACCCACCGTCTATGACTGGTGTACCTCACTGCTGACCAACATGAAAGGTCAATTGGCAAAGTGCAATCAGGGGGGGAAACAAAACTTCAGGTTTACCTCTATCCTTTGTAGCTTCTTTTTTTAGCGAGTCCCAGGTCTGGGACCTAGAGTGGAGATCATTCCTAGAGGACCACATGATATAGCTATGGTGTAATGGATCAAGGTCATGAAACAGAAGGGGGGAGGTAGGGTGGTGACACCCTACAATGATGATTTTTTCTTCTGGTGGCGGAGACAAATCATAGCTCTGGATGACTATCCCTATGCAAGAATCGATTTTAGAGGAGATATTGATATGTCGCTTCCACCAGGAGCTTCCTACGGCACCATAGGTAAAAGTTTTTATATATTTCATTTTTTTGTATTTTTGTATTAAATAGGACAAAAAAAAATTTTGGATGGTGTTATTAATTCGATACTTGTTTGATTGCAGATGTGGGTCTGCAACGGCCAGAAGTATTCCTACAACATAGGCGGAGGCACTAGAGAGATGAGGCAGTGGGAGGAGAAGTAGAGAGAGTCCTACAGAACTTGTAGGGTAACCTGTCTCGTCTGACACATAGGATTCCTATGGTTCAAGTGGAGGATCTACCTGAAGCCATGCAACGACAGATTGTCGGTGTACCTAAAGAATGGGTACAAATCTTCTAGTGTCTCGCAAAATCCATGGTTTTCTATAATGATACACATACGACACCACAGGCATAGATGTCATGGGACATGTATATCGACAGTATATGTAATTTGAGGGTTTTAGCATCGATTTTTGTAATATAAACACCATATTTTTTGGAAATATATAAAGAGGGATCTTCAACTTTACTCATATCTTACAATGTGTACACTGATTTAATGGTCTTCGTTGCTTTATTAATGTGACAAATGCCAATCTAAAACATAATTAGCGTAGGCATCAGATATGTTATTAAAACTTATAGGAATGTGGAAGTATGTAATAAAATCAAATTGTCGTTCTAAAAGATGTACCCGTAGGAATCGATGGAGTAACGTTGGATCATCCACACGGTACCGATCGTTCAACTGACATATGATTAATTGAGAATCTAGGAAAACCTCTAGAGAGTGAATACCATGTGAGAGAGCATCGTGCAAAAGTTCTATGACAGTGCTATATTCGGCCACATTGTTCGTTGATGGCCCTAGGCATACTCCACTTGAAGACACTAGTAGACCCTTGGGTGAGTAAATCACCCAAGCAAAGGAAGCCAAGTTATGTGTATGACGACTGGCTCCATCTGTAAATATCAAGTAGACCGAAGACTCCATTGACATCTTGCAACCAAAAGGGAAAACTCGATAAGCAAGTTGAAGACAAAAACAAAAATATGTATATACACTAAATTTACATTAGTATACAAAGGGTTTCTCTCAATCCCAGGGCTCAAGCATAATACCTTTTCAAGTAGATCCCATTTCTGGGCCTAGCCAATTTCTTCCCTTCATAATCTTCCAATTCATAGGCTCCTTTTTCTAGAACACATCACATGATATAAGGACCATGCCACATGGGTTTAAACTTGCATGACCCTAGCGGTTCTTTGGCTTGGTCATACAAAAGAACCAAGTCACCCTCGGTATACAATCGGGGATAGACATACTTGTCGTATTGAACCTTGACACATTTTTTGTTTTCCTCGATAGCCGTAAAGGTGTCTCGACATTGCTCGTCAAGACTAACTAGGTGCACCAGGCGTCGCTCTAAATCTGAAAGTGTCAAGTAGGAGCTCGACTGCCAATTTGAGAGAAGGGATTTTGCATTCAACGGAAAGTATCGAATACACATTGTGCACTAATTAAAAAGGGGAAAAAATGATGGCAATCTTAACCGAAGTTTGGTATTCCCAAAGCACGAGATACAGCATGAAGTGCCAACTGGAATTACTCTGACTGACATTTTTTTGCAAAATGGTCTTGAGAGACTTGTTGACAACCTCTACTTGCCCATTTTCCTAGGGGTAAAAAAGATATGAGTGACCATGTTTAAACCCCAGCTTAAACGCTAGTTCTACCATCATTTCATTCTAAAAGTGACTGCCATGATCAGTGACAATCTCACTCGGGATACCAAACCGGGTGATAATTTGTTTGAACACGAAGAAGGTTGAAGTCTTCCCATTGGATTTTATAGTAGGCATGGCTTCATCCCACTTGGTAAAGTAGTCGACATCCACGATGATGTGTTGATTCCCTCCAACCGAAGTTGGGTTGCAATCAACGAAATATACCCCTCATTTGGTGAAGGGACTGACGGTAATGACTGGGTGAAGAGGGGTTGGGTGTGAGCGCATTTTCTGAGTGAACACCTGGCAAGGGTGACACTTCTTAATCACTTCAATGCAATGTTTAAGTATGGTGGGCCACAAGTAACTGGATCGAAGGATTTTTTGGGTTGTCGCAAGCCCGGGTAGGTGACCACCACAAGCCCCTTTGTGGTAGTCATTTAGGACTAACTCAACTTCCTCGTGAGTTAAGCATCGACGTAAGATACTATCTATTCCTCGATGATATAAAGTGTCGCTGAAGATGATATACTTTTTGGCTTTTTATCTAACTCGTCGTCGCTCATCTCACAAGAGATGTTGAGCAAACTTCAAAGTTTGAAGATATAAAACAATGTCTCCATACCAGGGATCAGATGACCAGACAAGGAAAATGTGTTCATCTGCAAACAAATCGACATGGATAACATCCTCGTCTAATCATGGGAAATCGGATATTAACTCTGCAAAAACTAGTGACTTCTTGGACTTGGCTGAAGCAAAGTCGAGATCAAATTCTTGTAAGATGACAATCCATTTATTATATTTCCCGCCTATGATATGCCTTGTGAGGATGTAATGAAATGGATTAACATCAGTGACTATAGTAGTTTTTCAAAGAAATATATAGTGTCGTAAATGTTGGACTATGTGAGTAGCAGCCAAAGCTATCTTTTCAACGTGAGAGTAATTAAGCTGAGGACCAACTAAATTTTGACTCAGATAGTAGATGGCGTGCTCATGAAGCTCATCATATTCCTGAACTAAAACCATACCAATCATCTCTTGGGACGTGGAAATATATAACAAGTAATCTCTACTGTAATCAGGATATTTCAGCAGAGGAGCCAATACCAAGGCTTTCTTTAAGGCATCAAAAGACTCATGGGCTCACTCATCCCAGATAAACGAGGTGTCTTTCTTCAGCAGGTGCATGAAACCCTTAGTGATATTGGCATAATTCACTATAAACCGACGTAGAAAGTTATCTTTCCCCTGTAAACCTTGAAGTTGTCTAATCATGCGTGGGGGAGGCAATTGAAGTATTGCCTCAACCTTAAGAGGATCTACCATGATCCCAGTGTCGAAAACTGAAAATCCTAAGAGACGGCTAGACCTAACGCAAAAGATGCATTTGTGAGGGTTTAACCAAATTCTCTAGTAACGACATCTTTCAAAAACCAGTCGAAGGTGTGTGACATGATCCACTCTCTTGCGAGAGTGAGCAGCAAGATCATCAAGGTAAGCTTTGACTATATTCTTAAGATCGTGAAAAGCGAAAGTCATGGCGCATTGTAAGGTTGCTCCGGCATTTTTTAGGACAAAAGGCCTTTTCCGATATGAAAAAGTATCCCAAGGACATATAAATGTCATCTTGTGTTGGTCCTTAGGTTTGAACTAGATTTGGTTATATCCTGAAAATCCATCCATAAAGGAAAATATTTCGCTTCCCGCATACTCATCGAGAATATGATCAATGAAAGGCATGGGAAAGTTATCTTTAGGACAAGCTTTGTTTAGGTCATGAAAATCCATACACATGTGGATGGTTCCTTGATTTTTATTCACAAGAATGGGGTTGGATACCCATTCAGTCATGGGAACTAGGTAGATGAAGCCAACATTAAGTAGCTTCTCCACCTTTTCCTTAATTACGGGGGCCTTCTTAGGATTAATAGCTCTAAGACATTGTCGACCAGGTTTAGCATCCTGATAAGTTCTAATTTCATGTTCGACAATGCGAGGATCAATCCCTGGCATCTCTTCATATGACCAAGCGAATACATTTTGAAATTATTTGAAGAGGTTGGTGTAGATCAAAATCTCTTCTGGGGAACAATCCGCACCTATATTTATGTTCTCAATTTTTCTAGGGTTACAAGAGATGTCGAACGAGACAGTAGGAGAAATGCTTGCCATATTTCCTTCAACATAAATACCATGCGTATCAAGTGGAACTACGATGTGACCGACTATCTTACTCAAGGTAGATCGAAAATCGTCTTGCTCGATTCTTTCAAGACTTGGAAGAAAATAAGATAGATGATGCATATTGTCCCAAGGTCTCTCAGCAAAATTCATTGCTTCGAGGATGGCTTCGTTCGAGGTAAAAGTATCATCTAAGAAATCATGTGAACAAGATAACGAAGTGGCCCATATGGGCCTAAGAACGGGATCCTCCTCATCCGTCTGCGAGGTAATGGGATCAAGATCGGCAGAAGAGTCAAGGATAGCTTGATACACAATCTCTGTTGCCGATACTGGCATAGCCATGCTAGCATGCGACTAACCTTCAATCGACGAATTTGGAGAAGGTAAGGTCCAAGGATCACTAAAATAGGAAGTGTAGAAAGGAATGGACCTCTCTACTGAAGTGAGCCTACTAGACATGGTGTAAACATGGTGAATCAGTGTCGAGAATTCAAAAGTACCCATGAGGGAAGAATACATTCTGACACCAATATTCTCAGTTTTTGGCTGAGAATTGTTGATCACAGGGATCGACGGTCCAACATATGCGTTAGGACTAGAGTACGCAAAGGATAACTGGTTGCTCATCATGATCTCCCTCTGATGAGGAAAACAAAGCACATGGAAAATGGACGATATGAAAACGACCATAACATAGGTCCAATTGTGACCTAGTAACAAGTTATAATCGAGAGGTGCATCCACTACCTCTAATTCCACCTCTACCGTCTTCCCACCTAATTGGACTAGAAAGGAGGGGAGAATACCATGAGGGCGGAAGGAATGACCATCAAATGAGTCAACATGTTCGATGACTTGGAAAGGGTTGGAGAACCAATAGCTTTCCAACAAACCAGGGACATCATGCAACTAGCAACACCTTCATCAACAACCACTTGTTTGATAGTATACTTGGAATACTCCACATAGATTTGAAAAGCCACATGGTAGGGTAAGTGAGGCTTCACGTATATGACATCAAACTTGATGACTTTCGAGCCACTAGGCTCTAGAGCTCTTAAGGCAGAGAGTAAGGCATTCCTTTATGATGGACATGTTTGGAGTACCTCCAAAGCCGACATCGCACAAGGGATTTGGCCCAGATCTTCAACAATAGAATAGTTTTGGGAGGCTCTAGCATTAGGGTTGTGGGTAGAGCGCTTGAGTACTCCTTTCAGAATATGAGGCGGTGGCTCTGGTTTCTCGATCTATAAGTTCGTCTCTGAGGGTGGAGGAGGAGCTTCTAGGCTGGTACTAGATTTTGAAGAGCCATAATCTCGAGAGCGGGTGGCTATATCAATTTTTGCGTCGACCATATTGATGCAAACATGATCGCCATCTTGCGATGGTGGGTTTTGACTTCCACTAGGCGCATTTTCAGCACTTGGAGAACTCGAGGCTAAGTGTTGGTTGTGTGGGAATGGATTCGTCAGCATAATGGGTGGTAGATTTAAAATCCTTGTAGCCTCCGCAAGTTTGGGGCACAAGTGCGTAATGTGGTCATCAGTACAAATTTTACAAGGAAACTTCACCTTATGCTTATCTTTCCTTCCCTCTCCAACATTATCATTCTATTTCCCATTATTATCTTTTTCCTTGGGTTTATTATTATTATTCTTCCCACCCTTACGATTATTTCATCCTTTCCTTTTATTCCCATCTAGTTGTTGGTCACCATTTGGGTTCTTCGATGATTGCACAAAATGTACATCCGTCGATTAGGTGGGTTTGGAGTATCCAGATGAGGCTAGCCCTCTAGAAGACTTCATTGTTGAGTCCATGGAATTTACATTGGCATACCCTACAATGCCATTGGCATGAGGTCTAGGAGTTGTTCTAGGATCGTGATTTGTTTGTGGTGCGTCTGGAAGAAGGTGGTATAACATCCTAGACTGGGCATAGATAAAATCAAATTGTTGGGCTCTAAGGATAGCTTCTTCCTCACTGAAGACCCAAAAAGTAGCAACATCCTTTGAAATAGGAGAGTGTAAATACTTTAGGAACCATTCTAGAAGAAAGGTCAGCGGTATAGGAGTCTTAACCAACCGCTTCACCTACACCATTCCTAGATATGGTCCGAGATGTGAGTGTTGATATTCTGGTGTAAAGTTGACAAAAGTTCAAGGCTAGCATCATAACAAATGGGTAGTTGAAATTTATTGAGAAATGCTAGCACCAACTGATGGAATGACCCATATGTCCCCCTAGGCAACTCAATGTACCATTGTGAGGCCACTCCAATGAGAGTGTGCTGAAACAATTGTAACCTAATAGAATCATGGTTCAGAGAATTTGATGAGCACCAAAGGTGAAAAGTAGTGACGTGATCACCAGGGTCTTCGCCATTCTTACCCTCAAACTTTGGAATGTTTGATGGAAGTTTGGTAGAGATAGAGGGCCATGTGGGGTCATGACTCACCAAGTCATTCATTAGTTTAGACAAATCTGGCAGATTAAGCGTGGCCAAAAAGGGAATATGAGGTTGGGACACCTAACCCCATCCTCCCACGAAAGATGGTGTGTTAGGAACTACGTTCCATCTAGGATTCTAGTGAGGACCAAAACCTTGTCCGAAATTATAAGACCCTCCTCTTGGTTGACTCATAAAATATGGATTGGGAATCATTTCGGTAAGAATGTTCTGATAAGGGTTGTGAAAATTTCCCCCAGTTGGATTAGATCCAAGATGGGGATTGTTAAAATTGCCCCCAACTGGATTATATCTAGGTTGGGGGGTTCCCAAAGTGTAATACTGAACTCCTCCAGGTGGGAACCCAGAGGATTGAAGTGGATTCGTCATGCCAAAAGTATTGGTCGGAATCAGCACTGAGGGGATAGGGATATAGGGTGGAACTTGTCCGCCAACTGGGTTTTTCTATCCAGCCGTAGAGGGATTATACCCTACATTAAGAATAGGGACACTCCATACATTAGGATTCTCTTGGGGAATATGAGAACCACCAAACGAGGAAGGAGTGTAAGGAGGTGCAGTGCCCCCAAGTCCAAGGTTAGTGTTATGGTCAACAGCTGGGATGGTTTGAACATTGTAACTTGGTGAGTGGCCAAAACCTCCAAAAGGGTTTGAAGCAAGAGATGAATCATTAACTATAGGATGAGCCATAGTACCGGTGTAAGCCTCTGACACTGCAACTGTAGCGGCTACAGGTGTTGAAGGAGTTCCATTAATTGTAGTGGGATTGGGAGTCGAAGAACTCCCAGTGTTCTGAAGACTAGACTCGGTACTCATCCTTGCAGGACCACAAGTCTGAAAAGTGGATTTGTGTGTACCACTACTGATAATTCTATTCCTTTTAGAAGCCAAGGACTCGAAAACCAATGGTAACTGTAACAACCGACGGGACCTACTAGGAAGTTGTTCCAACTCCACAATGACTTATGACTCTTCCACCAATAAAAATATATCCTATGGCCAACTAGTAGTCAAAGAACATACCAAAAAGTTAAACGACCAATATGCATACAAACGGGCTAAAGTGGTTGAGTGGCCTCCATCTCTAAAGAAGGTATGTCTCGTCCAAGAGGGACCTGAGACTCCCCACTAAAGTTTGGAGGTAAAAGAATCAGTTATAAGGGCCCTCATGGGCTTAACAACCATTCGTTCAGATACCCCTGGAGAGGTAATCCTCCATAAAGGCTGTGTGTTTTCCAAACCTTATCTGACTCAGGGTACAAGCAGAATAACCCTTGCAAGTAACCTATGAGATACCTAAGTCAAGAAACTAATAAACCATTGTATAATCGATGCACAGGCGAGTAGTCATAAGTCCAGATCACCATATGGGCAGGGTAGCAAATCCTAAAACCTTGAAAGCACTGCTCACAGAGGTATGGGCACTAGCAAGATCCCCAAATACGAATAAATCCACAGAAATATCTCTGACGCTAGGTGAGTATCCAAGGGTTATCCCTTCAACTAACTTCGCGTGACCTTGTGATTAACTCTGATGTGAGCAGAGCCTCCCAATATTACCAATTATACAATGGACTTCTCAACTCCCTGTCTCAGACACATATGTTGATTTAATTTCCTTGGAGAAGTTTACTCACAAAATCCTATTCCAAGGCACTAAATCCTAAGCTAGTTTGTGCACCTTAAAAATAAAATTGTGACTAATCAATTTTAGTTTAAAGCATAAATTTTATTGGTCGTGGTTACTCAAAAAGGTATGGAAGTGAAACTCATGGTGTTATGACTCTGCCAGAAAATAAATATGGATATAATGCAAAGTCTATCTTTAACTTTTTAATGAATGATATGCTAATAAAAATAGTGCAGTCTCCAATTTCAAATCTGCAATTTAGAAGTAAAATACGATCTTTCGCTAAATGTGCTAAGATAATGATGAAAATTCAGAGACAAAAATGTCAACCAATGCAAAATACATGTTTTTTTGTATTTTCAATTTTCTAAAAAGAAAATGCATGGAATGATAAGCAATTTGACAGATGAATTCTACAGTGTATAAAAGAAGTAACTCAAGCAGAATACCAGGCAGCCAAGCAAACCACCCAAAAACCAAGGACAAATTAAAAATAGAAAACAAAGAGAAAGACTACGCCCAAAAATTAAACTCCAAACAAGCTTCCTGCCATCCCAGATAATCTCAACAGACACTACAGAGACCTAAAAAGGCTCAACAATATTTAAATCCTACCCAACAGTCACTCAACCAAGAAAACAAGAAAGGGGAAGTGGTATATGTGACTGTTCAGGAGAACGAATCGTATATACGCTCCTTGCAGTGAGACATCAAGCATGTATACATGACTGTCAAGGAAAAAAGGGTGTATATGCTTTAAAACAAGGCAAGACAAGGGTAAAAGGTTGAAAACTCAGACTCAGAGTGAACAGGATCTGTCAAGTAGTGATACAACAAGAAACACAAAGGAAAAAGAGAAATGTAAGAAGAAAAAGTACTTCAACCCTAGAAGGAAGATCTCTCCCTAGTGGAGTCGCCATTTCTGTTACAAGGGAAAAAATCTCTATGGCCAAGGGTAAACCACAACAAACAGGTATGATTGTAGAAATCAACTCAATTCCAACAGATGCTATATAAACTAATGTGCAATACAAGAAACAGACCTACCTCGATCCAACGTTTGATGATGTTCCACCGTTAAGCACTTTGACCCAAAGATTTATACCTGCGATAAGTTCTCAACAAACAAGCAAAGCAAGTATATAGTGATGATATAAAAGGGGTTAGCATGTCAGATAGCATAATCCATTAATAAACATTACAAACACGCCCATGCATAATAATCATATATTTGCAAGATACCAATAGGACGAGAAAGGAGTATTTCTATTAATAATTGATCAGTAGAAGTGTCAACATTATAGACTTCCATGTCGGCACAGTTCAAAACCAAGAAACCAAGTTCCTTCCAACTGGGTCCCCACCACTTCAATCCTCCACCAAAGGCAAGCTCATGAGAAAGAGGCAAAGAGGTCCTCTCAATAATAAGGGAAGAGCTTGGGGGCTGAACATTATGTTCAGACTTGAGGGACAAAGGGATGTAGACTCAATATGAAGTAATTTCTCCGGAGTAACTTTTCTCTCAAAGTTTAATGCTTTCTCTTTCTTTTCCATAGTTTGAAATTGTGCTCTTATAGCCTCCAGGATGCAACTGAAGGGTCGAGTCGAAACATTTCCATTATATGGAAGGCCAAGGATCAGAGGTCTTTTGTCGTGACATGGAAACCCAACCTCATTTTTTATTTTTTGTCAAAAATCCCAATATACATGAGTTGTAATGGAGCAGCAAGCGTATATGCATCTTTCATAGCAGTTAGGGAGCGTATATGTGGAAAAATATATATTTTTAGATCTAGATTCATCAAAAAGGGATAAAAAGTATGCATAGGGAAATAGAAAAAGGCCCTCTGTGCAAGATACCAATATTGGTGAGGAAAATCTTGTTATAACAACAAGGATATCAGATATCACACAATCTACAAAACAACTACCTATCCCATGAATACAAGTCATTTGGTTGAAGTTTGGCCACTTCATTACTCCACTGCAAATTATTAGGTCTTGAGAGATACAAAGCTTGACCAACTCAAGGCCAAACAAATTCTCAATTAGGTCTTCATGGCTTCTTTTGTAGCTATTAGATAAAACAAGGTCCTCATCTAGCCATAAAGGATTATGGTTGGAGTGATTACTTAAAAGAGAATCTTGTTTAGCTGTAGTCCTAGCATTAAAGTCTCCTAGGAGGAGGATATTACCTTCATTTTTCAAACTATAAATATCTTGTTCTAAATTATTATAGGGACAATTGTTAACAAGATTTTTTTTCTTATAAAAAGTAGAATTAATAGGTGTAAAATAACAAATTGCTATATACATCTTCTTAGCATTGGTGTCTGAAATTTCTATCCAAATGTATTGATTGAGAGGGTCAATCTTATGAAGTTGAATGTGAGGAGAAATTCTCTTTCTAATATAACAAGCTATGCCTCCTATACCTCTACGATGGGATTTTTTTTTCCATGCCGACCACAAGACAAATCCTTCTATGTTAGGGACCTTAGACTCCTCATGCTCCCAAGTTTCAACTAGACAGATAATATCAATATCACTCGGGATCCAACTTATCATAGGACCTTTGCACCATGGAAACCCACAATAGTTCCAAAAAAGGATCCTGAGTGTCCCAAATTCCTATTTATTATTATCCTTCTGGTCTCTATCCCTAACAATAGCTCTTCGATTTCTAATTATTGCCCATTTTCCTTCTTTCCTGGCTTCTTTTACCTTTTGAACTTCCTTCCTTAATTCAACTTGGTCTTCAGGAATGAGGTCTTCATTTATAAATATTCCTCACCCTTTTAAGCTTAGAGATTTACTAAGTATGCTATATTTATGGTCATTACAACTTACTTTGATATAGATCAACCTATCTTTGTGATCAATTATTTTTCCTAGCCTCTTTGCCTCTATGAGGTAAGTTGTATCAATTTGTGATTTATTATTTAATTCTTCTTTTACTATTGCTAGTGTATCCTCCTCTTTTTGTTCTTTTATACAAAAAATTATGAGGTTCAAGGCTCTTTTGTTATGCTCATGGTCAAGTTTGATTAGCTTATTCATTTCCTCTTTGATGGGTTTGATATCCAATTTGTTTTCCATATTATTGAGGGTCAAATTTTTGGTTACTTTTTCTTCTAGCTCTTCAATCCTATCTCTCAAGTTGTCATTTTCTTCAACCCCTCCTTCTTGGGTTGATTGTTTATGTTTTTCCATTTATTGAATCTTATCATTCATTGTTTGCAATTCACTCTTGAACCCTAAGAATCTATCCTCTATTTGAATTTGAATGATATCTTTAATTTTTTTTATCAATCATTGACTCTAGCTCTATTTGGAGTTTTACATCTCTTTCGTCACTCCTTTTTTTTAATGTTTCTAACTCTATTTGAATTTTGCCATCTCTCTCTTCTCTCCTATTTTCTACTGATTCCATATAATCATAAAGGATCTCTAGGGTGATTGCGTGGGGCCTCCCCCTATTAGTCTAATTTTTTGGAATAGGTTGTGGAGTGCTCATATTGACAAAATAAAAAAATAAAAAATGTAACAATTATTATTTTGGATTGAAAGTAGTGAGATTTGATGCTTCTATTTAATCCTTGAGTACAAATATCAAAATAGTGGCATTTGATGCTTCTATTTAATAGTTACAATAGTCACAAGGTCTTTATGTATGTATATGCTATTTTCCTTTTTGTTAGACAAATTATAATTTTTTTATTAGACAAATTATATTCTAATGGATTATTTTTGTAGATGATTCTTTTCATTGGGTTTTCTAAATTTTGATTTCCTAGACATACCAACTTATGAATATTTAAGACTTTGATACCATTACATAACAACCTCTTCACACGAGGGTGTTACTTGCTATCACATGCATATAGATTTTTCTTTTTAAGTGGCTAACTCAATCACAATCTAAACAATTTAGAACAAAAGTATACCAATATGACTCACAAATAACCAAGCAATCATAGCTAATGACTGGATAGTGCCTCAAGCAGTAAAACAATAGAAATACAATAGTTACCTATAATCCTTCACCTCACCAAAGACCAACCACTAGTCTCAATGGATACCATATAAGAAGGCTCTTGACTAGGGTGAGATCACACCCAAGGGTCAATTTTTCCACCCAACCAATACAACTACCAAAATCAAGTGTTTCCTCCTAAGTAGGGCTTAAGATCAATGAGGTGTTTCCCCCTAAGTAGGCCTTAAGATCAATTAGGTGTAGGATAGGATCATAGAGAACTCAAATGGTGTCTCACTCAACTCATAGACTGACCCAAGGATCTTAACACCACTCCAATATGTGATGAGCACCCAAATGGTTAAGAATCATATTTAGTATTGGCATCCCAATGCCCAAAAGAATTTAGTATTGGCATCTGTTACACATCAAAATTACTCATTAGGATGATGGCCTAATGTCATCATTACCAATGTCACAAGTGTCACATTTTGGCCACAAGTGTCGCAAAATCATATTGTCATCTTGCCTATGTCGTGTCTCGGAAGACATTACCAAGAACACTCAAAAGACAACTCAAAAGATTGGTTTTGAAGAGGAGAAATCATTTGAAAGAGAGTACAAGTATTTTGCCATAGAAACAACCACTAAAAAAACAATTTTGGAAGGCATTGCTCCCATATACACTGTCAGGGAGTGCCAACGCTCTGTGACCTCTTTTGGGGGAGTGTTCCAATGCTTTGTGCCCCATTCTGAGGGAGCGCTGGCCTTTTTTGAGCGAATTTTTAGATTGTTGAGGGAAATCAGGGAAGAATCCCTTCATAACTGGAGTTGGTTGGATTCAGATTTGAGGTCAAGGCTCGATATTAAGGAATATCCAAAATTGAAGGAGAAGAATCCTCAACTTATCCCAAGAATATCTTAAGTGGTTAGGCCTCTCCAAGCCTATATAAGGAGGCCTCTTCATGGTGAAAGGGGAGACATTGTAAAGCATCAAACTTATGATATCATAAGGGAGATATCATTAAAGCATCATCATTTTGTGTGTGGATTATTTGAGCAAGGGTCTGGACAAAGAGACCTTGGTGAAGTTTTTGCACCTACATCTATGGCTGTAAGCATTTCACTTTGTTTTCATTAATGTAAATCTATGCTTGGCTTGTTTCCTTTAAAGTTTGTGTACATTTCATGAACTTGTTTCTTTTATAGATCCATTATGAAGCTAATCATGATACTTTTGGAAGTATGTTTCATTGTCGTTGCTCATTGTATTGCAGGACCTTCTGAAGAACTTGGAGATCAAGGTTAGCCTGGATCAAGCAAGGACAAATGTCGGTAAAAGGTATTTACCCTTCCTCCTTCTTCTTCTTTGAATAGTTTAGCTTCATGAAAAGGAATGTTAGTGTCCACAATAGCACTTTTTTGTCTTGGTCATAGGGGTCTAGTATCCAATATGAAATTCACTTGTCTGCAGGGGGATCCTCCTGTAACAAAAATTGGCAACTCCACTGGGGAGGGACTTTGATTTTTGATTTCTTTCATATTGTTTAGCCTTTGCTCATATTTGACCTTTTTCATACCGTGTCTCTGATTCTTAAAGATGTGTTGATTGGCCCTGTACCTCATCTCATACACTTTAAATTTCTGATTTTGATTGAATTTTTGGATTTCTCAACATTTTTTTGAATTTTTAGTGACCAGCACCCCCCTACCTCTTCTACCAGAGTGCTAGCACTCCTTGCCAAGATTACAGAAAGTGTTGAAACACTCTGGTGCCTTTGACACCAGAGCATTGCCCCTTTTCTGTTAAAATCTTGTAGGATCTTAATCTCTGAAATCATTTTCTTATTGTTTGCAATTACTCAGAATCCTTACAACCTCAATACATATTTGTCTTGGCCTTCAACACTTTGATTTATGAGATGTGATCACCTTTTGTTTGGAATTTTGATATTTTTTCCTTACCTTGAAGTCACTCTTTGTCTTTGATGATTTAGAGTCAACTTACTATTTTCCTCTCATTTTATCTGACTGAGTGAAATATTTTGTGAGGAAATTCAAAGGTCTATGCACCTTTCCATTTGACCTTTGAAGTCATCTTGTCCAAGCCTTTTTCCTTCTTTTTGAGTTTTTAGTTTTCTTTTTGCAAGTTTGATTATCTTTGTCTTTCTTGTTTAATCACGACGAGAGTGTGTTTTTTTTTTTGTGTGTGAAGTTTACTTCTGATTGTCCAAATATCATTGATCTTAAAGTCTGAGCGACATAGGAATATTTACATCAGATTGATTATCATTCACACATAAAGAAAAATTACACATTTTAATGATTGTTTTTGGATATTACAACAAAATTCTATGAAATATTTAGCATCATACTGGATTTGATTGAGGATACTGGATCTTAGTGTTTGACAGTGAAAAGAACATTTTTCTCCTTCCCTTAAATAGGAATTCATTGAAAGAAAAGATTGTTTATCATTTCTTATGCATTTTTTGGGAATTGAGTCATTATACCATCAAGTTTCACTTTCGTACACCCCTGAGTAAAGAACAACTACAAAATTAATTCTAATTAAAATTGATCTAGAACTTTTTGTTTTTAGAATCTTCCACCAACATTAGACTAGGATTAGCACTTTGGATTACGCTGTGAGTACAACTCTCCAAAGTATTCAAAACAAACATTAGCATCTTTCGATAGGGAGAGAAAATCCAATTTTCATATAGGCTTTTTGGGATCCCCCTCACACATGGGTTACTCATGAGGTAGCATTCGAGAGAGTTACAGAGATTATACCTCCATCGTTCAATCCTTCATTGTAGTCAAATCATATATTGGGGGTTCTTCTTTAGGTTCAACTATTTTCATTTGGTCTCGGTGCTTCATGAATTATGAATCTGCTCGTGATCCTCTAGAGTTCTACTGTTCCAATTGTCCTCAGTTCTCTCGAAGGATTTTGGAATTTTTATCCTGCCCATACGTTCAGAATGGACTGTCGACTATACCCACCGAGGGGCTGACTACGATTTGGTGTCCTTAGTAGCCACAATATTTAGGTTCTTACACAAGGGGACGGTGAAGGGAAGTCTCATTGTACCTGGAACAGACATTGGTCAAACTCACTCGGGCTCCTTGGAGGGTAAATCCAAAATTACGGCATGGAAGCTTGCACCAAGGCGTAAGTCTATTAAGCAGGTCACCATCGTAAATGTTCCACCCACTTATATCCTAGCCCCTTCTTGACTTGATCATGTGACGTTGGATTTCATCACCAACTAGTACGATCATCGAGAGAAGGTTGTGTTTGCTTGGTTTGATTCCTAGATTTTTAGTGTATGTTGTTTTTTTTCATTAGTGGGACATAGATTTATTTTTTCATTCATTACTTAGCTCAAGAAACATCGACCTTCGTCATTCACGTAGGATGCAAGGGTTACCCCCAGAAGATCCCGAGGGTTATCTAACTTTTCTTTCCAAATCTTCAGAAGGCCCTCCTGAGGCTCATAACAAACTAGGCTCTAAGGTTGGAAGCACACACTCTCTAGAATAGTGCCAAATTGTTTTCGATTCTTTGGAAGATTTTTGAATCAACTCAGCTTTGAGTATTAGGCAATAATCGCATCTTCTATGGGTGAACTCATCTGGATAAGTTATTGTTATTGAGGAAACTGAGGTATCCACTGGACCTCATGCGGGATCTAGAGTAGAGGATCCCTTTTTCCAAAGTGAATCATTTAGGACCCTGAATCATACTTTTGGAACCTCTGGTTTTGGTTATATCCCTTTGACAGTCTGTGATCTATACGGTAACCTAGGAGCGATTCCTGATCGACCCATGGAATCACAAGTGCCTAAGACGTCTGTTAGTTATATGGTACCTTTAAATCACTTTATTGGTACGGCCAGTAATGTCATCACCGTTGTAGACCAATTGTTTCAAACCCTAGTATCTAGATGGCCCATTCCACTATGGTTCTGCATGTTTCTACAATCCCCACCAGAAATGTGACACCATCCCAGGCTCCAATTGGAACACCACTTAGAACAAATCCATCAGTTCCACTTGGGTACAGAGATTTGAATCCTTCCATTACCAACACTACCCAGGTTACACCTAGAGGTTCTATCCCTACACCTTTGTTTGGAGGAACCGTTCTTGGTGGCTCTAATCCAGTTGGAGTCTCGGATCATTCATTTTCTGCTTTCCAAATCCCTCTGGGCTATCAACCTCGCACTAGGGGGAAACCTCCATTTGGGAGTCAAACTAAAATGGGGACACAATCTTAGCTTGGGGGGAAATATCAGACTAGAATCCCTAACTTGTGACAATGAATCCTTGGCACATTCCTTTTCCGAGAAATCCACTATTCCCTGGGAGGCAACATCCTCAAGGAAAACAACAACATTATCCTCCTTATGGAAAAAATGTCTATCAACCTTATGGGAAAACCCAACAACTGACTTATAATCCTCAGAACCCATCAGGTTATCCTACATATCCACATGTTTCTCAATCATCATCAAATCCTTTTTATTCTGGTTAGCAACAATCGAACGTAGGTGGACCTACTAGATATAATTATCCACCTAACCCAGTTTACGGTCCTACTGGTGTCCCCATGCCGCACCAATATCATCCTCATGTTAACTGACAACTACCATTTCTCGCAACTCTAGATCTCCCAGACTTGTCTCGGTTAACCAATGATCCTATATTGCATTATCCTTTTTGGCCAGTCATCCCTGCTAAATTATCTTTCGATATTCCAAAATTTGATGGTAAATCTGGAGAAGACCCTAACAATCATGTGATGACTTTCCATTTATGGTGTTCATTGAACTCCTTAATGGACGATTCTATCTGTTTACGTCTTTTTCAGTGAACATTTACAGGCTCAACAACCAAGTGGTATATCGAACTTCCACATGGTTCTTTCCAAGATTTTAACTCCCTTGCCATGTCCTTTCTCATGCACTTTCAACTACCCATTCAATACGATACGGGTAACAAACTCTTGACCTCCCTTCATCAGACAAACTCCGTGCATATATATGATCATTTTCATGAGTGGAGATGACGACGAAGGTTGATCAAAGCAGACATTCCTAACCCGTTATTGCGGAATGGTTTACTAAATCACTGTTACCCCTAATTTCTCATGATGTCGCCATGGGTGGTGTAGTCATTGAGGAAGAGGCCATTGATCGGTCTCAGTATTTAGATTTGGTTTATTCATAATCTGGTAATTATATGAGTTAATCCCAAATGTTACCCGTGGAAATACCGATCCATCTAAACCGTCATCCATGTCACATGCAGATGGAGTTATCAGCTCCGTCAAAACCCAATCTGTTTTCCAGCCAAATGGAATGGCAAATCTATCTACTCCGGCATCCACTCCCAGTTCGATCACATCCTCCTCTACCTCCCCCCAAACTCAAATATCTAAGGTGAATGCAGTTCAATCTTCCCCTTCACAACAATCCAGAGGTAAAAAGAAGACAAAGAACAAACCAAAGAAGAATAATAACAATGAGCAACCAAAATCTCAAAACCCATTGCTTGCTACCGAAAAACAACCCCAACAGAAGCCAAAATTCCCATGTCTTATTTGTCGTGACAATCACTACACTCGAGAGTGTCCACATCATGATGAAGTGGCCAAATGGTTTAAGGGGAATTCCCAACTCGCCATGCTTAATCATCCTTTTCCTCAACAACAATCTATGGTTGCTCAAACCCCCTCTCCAAGGGGCAATTCCAACCACCCTTCTCATGATGAAGCCTTGTTATGTGCCCATATTTATCTATTTAATGATATTGATTTAACCACCTGCTCTATGAAATACGACACACTAGTTAAACCTGACAAAAGAAAAGTCATTAACGGTACTTTATCGGATCCATTACCATCATATGTTAGTCCTCCATCTATTAGTCCTTTGTCTGGACCACTTCAGATCAAGAAAATTGCGTTCTATTCTATCTTATTCCCTCCTAAGAGCACTATACATAAATCTACCTTTAATCTTATTTCACGTGCCACCCAGAACTACAACATTCTTGAAGATTTGGCTTAAGCACTGTGTGCTATGTCTGGGTTAGAATATCTACAACATTTCCCCAGTCAATGTAGAACGCTCTTGGATGCTATTGGTGCTTTTGATCCTGAGTCTCCCAATAATATCATGTTTAACCTAGACAATTTTACATCTTGACTCTCCCACCAACTTGCTTTCCAAATTGATGTTGTTGTTCACAATCAACAAATTCACCGAACCATCTTAGATGAGGGAGCCTCTACTTGTTTCATGTCTTTATCATGTTGGAAAGGTTTAAAATCGCCCGCACTTAAAAAATCCCCAATAATGTTACGTGCATTCGATGGGTGAGGTTTTCATCCCCATGGACTCTTGCAGTCCCTGCCCATCTAGTTGGATGGAAAAACCATCACCGTTAACATCGAGGTGGTCGATGCTCCCCTAGATTACAACTTGTTACTTGGAAGAAGTTGATTTTATGCTATGACTTTCATTGCTTCATCGGTGTTTCAATGTGTACAATTTCCTCATCAGGGAAAAATTGTCACTGTCGATCAGTTAGATTTATGTACACTTGATGCTCACGCTCCCACTACCAACAATATTCCATTCTTGGAAGATCATAAGATCATGTATGAAAGTGTTGGTGTGGGCTTGTTAAAATATTCCACCCTCATGGGTACCTTCCCTGCACCACTTCCTCCTACCATGCATCATATTTACACAGTCAATATGATTTCGACTACGACTTATCAATCTTTGGAATCATCTGATCCCTGGATTGTACCTAGTCCTCTAGAGTTTGATGTGCTAAGTGACACCATGCCACTTAGTTCAGCCGAGGCTTCATATGTTTCTATTCAATTAGTCTCTCCCTCTTTGGATGACCAACATCTCTTGGCACTCGACACCTACTCGATGCCATTTTGGTTAAATTCCTTGACATCTGCTTTTGACTACATTTCTCAAATATTTCCATCCGATGAATCTATCATGGAAATGATTAGCATTGACGAAGTACCTTGGGATGATAACCATCATTCATCATCTTTTCTTCCACCTCTTGAATAAATACAAGAATATATACACTCTATCTCCACCCCCCCCCCACCGATGTTGTCGACTTTCTACAATCACCCATACTTACAAAAGATACTATTTCTGAAGAGAATTTAGGCAACATTACCTCTATGATTGTTATTGAAATTTCGATCAAAGAAGGTGTCGTGGAAAATATTAATCTTGATGTTAATTGTTCGCCTGAGGAAGTGGTTTCTTATACCACTTTATTTAAATAATTTTGTGATGTCTTCTCTTGGAGCTATAAGGAAATTCCAGAGATCGATCCTTCGATCATTGTGCACAAGATTAAAACCTACCCAGGTGTAAAATTTGTCTGACAGAAACTCCGCCCGATCCATCCTAAGAAGACCATGGCTATTAAGGAAGAAGTTGAGAAATTATTGAAATATGGATTCATCTATCCTGTCCCTTTGACGGAATGGGTTTTGAACATTGTTCTGGTTACTAAGAAGCAATGGACCATTTGTGTCTATGTTTATTATAGGGACCTCAATAAGGATTGTCCGAAAGAAAACTACCCTACACCCTTCATCAACCAGATCATTGATAATTGTATAGGTAGCGTGATTTTCTCTTTCATGGATGTTTTCTTAGGGTACAACCAGATTGACATTTTACCTGCTAATCTGCATAAGACAACCTTCATCTACCCATGGGGAACTTTTGCCTATCAGAAACTACTGTTTGGACTCAAAAATGTTGGTGCCACATTCCAATGGGCCATGTCATATGCTTTCCACGATATCAAACATATTGCGAAACCTTACCTCGACGATTTACCTTCCCATTCATCCAGTCGATCAGACCATTTTGGTCATCTAAGTGCTATTTTTATTCGATGTTGGTTCTATTGCATTCGTTTGAACCCACATAAGTGTATCATTGTTGTCAAATCAGGTTGACTCCTCGACTTCGTTGTTTCCAAGGATGGGATTCGGGTTGATCCCTTAAAAAATAAATCTATCCTTTCTTTACCTCTACCTAACAATTTGACACAACTCCAAAGTTTGCAAGGGAAAGCAAACTTTCTTTGTTGTTTCATTTGGAACTACGTTGATATTACCAAAGGATTTATGCGATTGTTGCAGAAAGACACCCCTTTCATATGGGATGGCATTGCTCAACAATACTTTTTTTCTCTTAAGGACGCATTGACCAATGCACCTCTGTTGCATCCTCTGAATTATACACAAGACTATATCCTTTACTTAGCAGCCTCTACTTGTTGGATCATGTTGTCATTGATGCCAATGGTTTGATTGATTGATGTCATTGATTGATGTCAAGTGATTGATTGATGTCAAAGGATTGATTGATTGATGATTTATGTAATATAATATGTATTGTCCTTGATGAGAAT
>ML797167.1:580360-602837 GCA_009831015.1 Picea engelmannii
CTGTGTATGTGTATGATTGTTCATTTGTTCATTGCTTATTTACTCTGTAGTTATTGGATAATAATGATTCATTGATATAACACTTGGATTATATGGTTAAATTGCTCTATTACTGATTCACCCCCCCTCTCAGTAATCCAACACTACTTCCACTATTTCTATGGTGTTAGTTCAAGAGGATCCTATCGGTGAGGAACACGTGATATATTATGTGAGAAAAATTCTATCTAGTCCCGAGCTCCGATATTCACATGTTGAAAAGTTGGCTCTGGCAGTCGTCATTGTTGTCTAGAGATTCTGTCATTACATTTTTCTACGCACCACCACAGTTATCATGAAATCTAACACCATGTATCATATTCTGACACGTCAAGTTCTTGGGGGAAAATATTATAAATGGATCGTCATCCTTTAGGAATTCGATCTCAAATTTGTTAAGTCCAAATCTAAAAAATATTTGGTGTTTGCGGAGATTATTTTCGACTTTCCCCATACTAATGAAGATATTGAACCCATGTATTCTCTCCCCAATGAGACTCTGTTCCTCATCAGCATGTCTGACCCTTGGTATGGAGATATCCTTCTTTATCTCCAGACCCAATGTTTTCAGCTCGCTATCTCTCGTGAAGAGCATCGTCGTATCCACCATCATTCCCATCGCTACCTTATCGTCGGTGACAATTTGTATCACCGTGGTATTGACATTATCCTATGACGATGTTTGACTCATGAAGAGGTTGAATGCGTTCTTAATGACTGTCACCTTGGAGCCTATGGCAGTCATCTTTCTGGGATGGCTACAACTCAGAAAATCTTACGTGACAGCTACTTTTGGCCCTCTATTTTCAAAGATTGTATTGAGGCATTCAAAAAATGCCCACCCTGCCAAGTTTTTCATAAAAGGGCATGTACCCACCCTGCTCCACTGCATCCCATTATTTCCATCAGCCCCTTTTCCAAATGGGGCATTTATTTCATGCAGTGTAAGCCTACCTTAGCTAGGGGCATGGTTACATCATCGTTGTCATTGATTACTTCACAAAATGGGCTGAGGCTATGCCTACCTTTCTGAATGATGATCGTATTGTAGATATTTTCTTCTTCAACCACATCATGACTCGCTTTGGTGTTCCACAAGCCATTGTAACTGATCATGTTTCACACATTCAAAACTAGATGATGAGTGAGTTTCATGCCAAGTTGGGTTTTCTCCATGAGAACTCATCCCTGTATTATCCTCAAGAAAATGGACAAGTTGAAGCCATCAACAAGGTCCTTAAAACCATGATTCAATGTATGGTAGGGGCAAATAAGACATCTTGGCATCTACAACTTTTCTCTGCTCTCTGGGTTTACCGTACTTCAATGAAAAATGCTACTGGATTCACTCCTTTTCAACTAGTATATGGCATAGAAGTTGTTTTACAGATCGAGTGCGAAATTCCCTCGTTGAAACTCAAAGTAGAACTCCTACCTCACACTTCTTCCAAAGAAGAACATTTCTTACACTTGACCAAGTTGGATGAAACACATCATGATGCCGCTGTCATTAACGAGACATATCAAAAGTGAATCAAGAATCAACACGACAAATCCGTCCACCCTCGTACTTTTGTAGAAGGAGACCTAGTCCTCGTTTATGACCAAGCTCATGATAAGTTAGGGACAGGTAAGTTAGAACCTTTGTGGCATGGTCCTTACATCATGAAAAGTGTTTTACATAGAGGTGCCTATGAGCTAGTTGAATACGACGAAATCTCCTTGGGTCTTTACGTTAAGAAGTACTATGCATAGAACATCTAACATGACTGCTTTGTAAACTATTGTATTTTAGTTTGGTGTGTCTTTTTCTTTTTTGTGCTCAGGTTTTTGCCTTAGCCACTTACACTATTTATTGTGTTTTCATGCACATATGACATCTCCATTTCCTATCTTTGTCGGGTTTGCGGATGGCACTAGTCGACACACCCAAAACGTTGCTTCTGCAGCTTGGGTCATTTACCACTCTGATGACATGGTGAGTTCAGGAGGTATTTTCTTAGGATCAGCAACTAACAACATGGTAGAAGTATCATGTTGTCATCGGAATTTTAACTGAAGCCTCCTCCCTAAGCGTTTCTCGCATGATCATCAACCTAGACTCCCAACTCATGGTCTGTCAACTTAATCGAATCTATGCTATTCACAATCCTATCCTACTACATCTCCACTTAAGAGTTCATCATCTTGAATGAATGGTTGATTTTATCTAATATAGACACACACCAAGAGAACTCAATACCATTTCGGATTCGTTATCCAATTACATCATTGATCAGTATCTCGTACATAGATAAGGTTTCATAAAGGAAATAAATCATAAATCACATGTAAATTAAAACACATCACATTAAAAACATCATTTAGGCATTGTAAAAACTCGAATATGTATATATATACGGTGTGACAGAAAATGTTTGATTACATAAAAAAAGTACATAGAAGGGAAAAATGTTGGGTCCTCGTGCCCATAACATCATCATAAAAACCATACAAAAAATATCAGTGAGGTCTTAATCCTCCCAGATCACATTGTGCTCTAAATAGCACACCATCGCACGAGCTACTCGTCTCAGTAAAGAGTTAATACTCTTAGGGACTCCCATTGTGTGTCTCTGCAAGTGCAAGGGTACGTTCTTCCTCTCAAGAGGAGGGATACTCATCGTAAGACCACGAAGATTTTTCTCCACCTCTTGGAGACCTCCTTCCACTAATGCTATCTGAGAATCCCCACGGTGCCCCAATGTTGGCATCTCTATCAGACGTGTTGCTCCCCTGTCTGCATGCTGAAATGATACATCCATTAGAAACTCTTCTATGTACCCAAAAATATAACATAAGTTTTAAAATAAAAAAACAGTTGACAAGATTGTTTTGGTTTCTTACCTGACACCTCCCATTCCTCCCCTTCTGGAAGAACCAAGTCCATGCTTCCTCGGAAATCCACTGTGGCGTATGAAAAATCTTTTATCATGATCAATTGGAATCTCAGCCAAGCAAAGAAATCACTGGTGAATTTGAACTCTGAATCTGAGCCTAACCTCGGAGACAGACTAGTCCATCGCTCCATACATGGTTCTCCTGCTGAATGTACTTCCAATGCAATCTGAGGTTGCTTATGAGGAATGAGTTTTAAGAAGAATGAAACCAAGAATGAACCATACCCGAACTGCTTCTACTGCCCTGCTATGCATCTCGTAATTTTCTCCTTCACATTCTGAAGGAACCCTGCACTCCAATTAAATAGTGTTGACTCTAAATACTGTAAACCATAGGACACATGTGATATTGAAACTAGGTGTGAGCTAGTACTTCCCACTATACTCGTAATGGAAAACAAAATGTACCAAAGAAGTAGATCCCTAATGTCTTTGATTGTGATTCTACCTCCCACTAATCTCGATCCCGAGACACAATGGTTTTCCAAGTACTCATCCACAGGCGCGGGAAGTGCCCTCTTTTCAGATAAAACTATGGGGGCCCCTCTTTTCAAGAGGCCGGTTAGGAAGTACACATCTTCCAACTTGATGGTAAGAATATTCTTTTCAATTTGGAACCCTTGTTCTGCAACGTTCCATAGCCCGATCATATGCTCGAGAAGAAGAATCTCTTTCTTCATTTTTTGTATTTTGAAGAACTTGAGGAGACCATAATTCCTCAATGCAGCCCATGATCGGGGACTTTTCAAGGTGGCCACATAATCGATTTCATGTTCTCTTTGTTTCCACTCGATCATGAATTTTTCCGAAGTTACCTGCAATCATCAACAACCAAAATTCATTAGTCATGTTTTTCGGCAATTTTTTGGCAATTGAAAAACTTAAAAAAAAAATGTTTGCTCATTCTATGAGGCCAAAGCCCCCTTTATATACACATCAGGGTGCCAACGCACCCTCCCAATGGTCACCAGGGCACTTTAAAAAATTAGAACGCCCCCCTTCACATTTTGAGAGAGCGCTGGTGTTTTTGGGAAAGATTTCTTATGGTTTTTGAGCAGTGCCACTCCACCACTACATTAGAGAGTTGGAATGCCTTCATTAGCTTTCAGGGGTGCTTCCAAAATCATACAACACTTCCCCACTGATCCTAGAGGAGCATCGAGCCTTTTTGGGCACTTGAGACAACCCAAGGCATCAATCTTCGCACCCAATTATTGCCTTAAAACATAATTTGAATCGTACAAATTAGAGAAAGGAAGAAGAGCACCAACCTAGTCCAAATGGAAAGGAAAATAGCTGACCGTAGCTTCGACTCCAAACAATGCAAGATTCACCCTCCAAAGAAAAAATTCTCCACTGCTACAAATCTTTGCACAAATGAAATGGTAAATGATATTTTTACCCCTTTTTACTATTATGAATTTCATTTTTTTTCTAAGATATAGTTATTTTTGGGTTTTGAAAAATATTTTGGAGGCCTTATTAATACCCTGGAATGCAGTTTTGACATTATTGGTAGGTTTTGGAGCATTTTTTTTCATTTTTATCTTGTCACATTCACGAGCATAGTATTAGTTTGTTCTCATGCTCAAAAAACATAAGAACACATCGGGTAAACGTTTATCTCTTTTTCGGACCCGCATGGATACACAAAAAAGGAACTCCTTGGGGTCGTCTTTAAGCTCTTTTTAGACTCCCTAAACATGAAAATATTGTCGAGTGATCTTGCTTCCTTTCCCATTCATTAAAAAGTTTGAAAGGACGTCTTCCGAGTGATAGTTTATCTCTTTTTCGGCCTCGCGAGACTAACATTATGAAAAAGGACAACACTAGAGTTGTCTTTAAGTTATTTTTAGAGTCTCTAAATATGAAAAACCACTAAGTTTACCTTCTCTTGACTCATTAAACAATCATACATTGAAGGGCCCATATGGGACCGAACCCTTACTTCTTCCAGTTCGTTAAACAAAGGAAGGGGGACTTGCCAAAGGTGAGTTATATCGAGCATGTGTTACCCTCCTTGAGCTTGTTAAATTAAAAAAATGTACTCATCTATCCGGATGGGGGAAAATTGAAGGAAGCAAGCTAAGTAGTTTTTGAGAACATTACCAGTAACTCTTACATTCACCCTTGAACACAACATTTTATCTTTGCATGAATTTCTCTATTGAACCTCTACACTAAACCATTCCTTTGAGTTTCCTTACTCCTTTGGGTTTCCTGGTGAAAGTCACTGCATTATCAATTTTTGGTCCATGTCAAGTTTTCTGTTGTCATGCCTCAGTGTTCAAGGTAAGTATCTTCCTCAAGAGTCAACCATCAAAAATTCATGTTTCAATACTCGTGTCATTCCATGTTCATTTGATCCACCAATTACATCTCTGTGTCAGCTTCATGTCGTTGATGGGGGATACACTAGGCCCTCCTTCGACGAGTCTATTCCTGTTCAACACATTATCCGGGAACTAGACTCAGAACCTAGTTAGTACCTTGGGACCTGCATGCCTCAATGGTAGGCCTCCTCGCGTCTGATAGTGGGTTTACATCATTGACCTATGATCGAATGATTCCAAGGATTTTCGACTTTGTCTCATCCATTCACATTTGTTTGAATGTACTAGAGTACCTTGGGAATCATTGACATCAATGGTGATTTCCCTTGCGCTTGTTAACGGTTTACCTCATTGACCGGTAATCAATTGGTTTCTTCCATGTTCAACATTAGGACATCTATTCACATGGTTAGATTCGTACTACATCGGGATTAGTAAGAATACCCTGGGTTGAGTCATAACTCTTGTATGTACTTTTCCCAGGTTGTAACGGAGTTTATTTTGAACATTGACACATATATTGTCACATAGATCCACTTTGTATTGGTCGTGGTTATGTCTTGTCATCTCATAGATCCACTGTGTATTATTTGTGGCTACAATTAGTTCAGTTCATAGGAGTATACATCCACATTGTATCTTCAGTGGCTATACCTTTTTGTCAATATAATTATGGATCCGTAGTGTATTTTATGGCGGCCATACCTTGAAATTATTTATCACTCAAGCTTAGGTATGCATGCCTTGGGTCTTAAACATGTCATAATATTTTTTTGATGGTTGTGTGTAGTTTCTTCCAGGTTCTATGACTCCATACCCTTGCTTGAAAAAGTCTACAAAGTAATTCAATCATCTGTTTTCATCTTCTGACTTCGAACTTTGGGGGAAAATATGTTACACATCAAAATTACTCATTAGGATGATGGCCTAGTGTCTTCATTACCAATGTTGCATTTTGGCCGCAAGTGTCGCATAATCATACTGTCATATTGCCTATGTCGTGTCTTAGACAAAATTATCAAGAACACTCAAAAGACACCTCAAAAGACTGGTTTTGAAGAGGAGAAATCATTTGATAGAGAGTACAAGTCTTTTTCCATAGAAACAACCACTAAAAAATCAATTTTGGAAGGCAACGCTCCCCTATACACTGTCAGGGAGTGCCAATGCTCTGTGACCTCTTTTGGGGGAGAGTTCCAATGCTCTATCCCCATTTTGAGGGAGCGCTGGCCTTTTCTGAGTGAATTTTTGGATTGTTGAGAGAAATCAGGGAAGAATCCCTTCATATCTGGAGTTGGTTGGATTTGGATCTGAGGTCAAGGCTCGATCTTAGGGAAGATCCACAACTAAAGGAGAAGAATCATCAACTTATCCCAAGTATCTCTTAAGTGGTTAGGCCTCTCCAAGCCTATATAAGGAGGCCTCTTCATGGTGAAAGGGGAGACATTGTAAAGCATCAAACTTATGATCTCATAAGGGAGATATCATTGAAGTGTCATCATTCTATGTGTGTATTATTTGAGCAAGGGTATGGACAAAGAGAACTTGGTGAATTTGTTGCACCTACATCTATGGCTATAAGAATTTCACTTTGTTTTCATTAATGTAAATATATGATTGATCTGTTTCCTTTAAAGTTTGTGTATGTTTCATGAACTTGTTTCTTTTATAGATACATTATGAAGCTAATCATGGTAGTGTAGGAAGTATGTTTCATTTTTTTTGCCCATTTTATTGCAGGACCTTCTAAAGAACTTGGAGATCAAGTTTAGCCTAGATCGAGAAAGGACAAACATTAGTAAAAGGTATTTACCCTTCTTCATTCTTCTTCTTTGAATAGTTTAGCTTCATGAAAAGGAATGTCAGTGTCCACAATAAAACTTTTCTGTCTTGGTCATAGGGGTCTTGTATCCAAGAGGAAATCCACTTGTCCTGTAACAAGTAGAGATTAAGCTCAATGAGGTGTTGCCCCCTAAGTAGGCCTTAATTTCAATTAGGTGTAGGATAGGAACATAGAGAACTCAAATGATGGCTCAATCAACTCATAGACTGACCCAAGTATATTAATACCACTCCAATATGTGATGAACACCCAAATGGTTAGGAATCATATTTAGTATTGGCATCCCAATGTCCAAAAGAAATCCATTGCTAGTTAGAAAATAGTTCTCTAGCTCTAGGTATTAAGTCCTTCATAATTGAACAACAACCAACCCCCTCACCTAAAGTGGAAATCACTTTTCTAATCTCTCAAGGATAATAGACACCCCCAAGATTGTATATTGGTTATCCCATTCCCTACCAAGTCACACATGGGACGAAATTAGACTTAGGGGAAGAAACACAAGTTCCATAAAGTGGGTAAAAAGTGAATTACAACTCAATCCCCTTGGGATTTTTACCCCAATTTACTTTAGAAAACATTTTCAAGTCACTTTTCCCTTTCTTAGTTTACTATGTGAAAAAAATAGGTGGGCTATACTCATTTAACAAGATCCATTTTCCCTTTGATGTCATTTCCACAATTTGAATTAATATCTATCTAAGTTTCTCCACTCAATCTAGGTCCTCTGAAACATAGAATTGCAACTCAATAATTAGTGTCCAACTAACATAAATGCCTTAAAATTCTGTCTAGGATGCTCTAGACATCTAACCTAGGTTAATGGAGGTCCCTAATTAAGGAAACAACACACACACACACACACATAGAGAGAGAGAGAGAGAGATGTGGTAATAATCAATAAATTGCAACAAATGCAGAACACAAGGAGTTTAGAAGGGGTGTTACACTAATAATGGTGATCCATATCATCCATTAGAGAATTGAATACTGCAAAAAATACACACACCAACCATTTTAAAATCATCGGTGTGTGTAGAATGTTACAAAGTACCATTATTACCTTACCCAAGTTACCGCATGTGCAGTAAAATGGAGTAATGCCAATAAATCATGTCTTTGCAAAGTCCAATCATAGATTTTCAATAGGTCTTATAGAGAGATTTGAAATATATTTTTTGTTTCAAATGATATCTTGCACCAAAGAACTACTACAACAATTTTCAACAAAATAATGCATCTAAATGTGATCCTTTGTCTTCAATAGTAGCTTGCTTCAAGTTTATGGTGCTCTTCAATGTAGGATACTACTAGTTTGCTAGTTATTTGAATATTTTTGTGAATTAGAATGTATTTGCAACCATGGGACATGGAGCGTGAATACCATATCTTTGATACTAAATGTTAGGATTATAGTAGCACAATACAAAAATTATTTACATTGAACATACCATTATATTTATCTTGTCTCTCACATGTATATATCACTTTACATTAGGTCCATTTATATAGCATGAGATAACCATAACAATATTACCAATTTAGACATTTGGTTCAACCATCTCCATAACTATATCCAAAAATCTCTCCAGTGATACCATGAGATCCTCATCCCTAACTTCTCTCATTGTTCTCATTTTATTCTTACATACAGTTTTATATAGTGTATTTCATCACACATTACAATGCAATCATATTATGTGGATATTTATCATCAAAAACATGCGTTAATCCTCCAATGAAACTTATAAAGGCACTTCCATGCCATGCGGTGTGCAAATATACAAAGGGACACACTAGTGGAATTCTTTTTAAATGGAAAAAAGGAGAATTTATAAACTAAATTGGAAAACTAAAACCATGAAAATGTAAGTTAAGATGAAGAAAAGGAATTACATGGCCTCTTTTTCATTGTGAGGGAATGATTGTCACATAAATCAAAAATTAATTTTGAATGTGGGGCTTTGTAGGGGGCCAGGGTTGAAAAATCCAATGATGAAATGGAAAACAAAGTAGTCATAGAGGGACAAAGGGCACTTGTGCTTGAAGGTGTTGGAAGCACATTGTATAGTAAAAAAATTGAAGTTGTTTTAATATTAATTTGTGTTTAACCTTACTGGAGTGAGCTTTGTATCTTGATGTAGTAATGTAATTATAGGTTTAATGTAGTTATAGGTTTGGAATACATTGATAATAAATTAAAATAAAATAAAATAATGATATGCTCCATGTACGGTTATTTATTGGCACATTTATAGTTTTAGTAAGCACAATGATTTTTTTGTAAATATTTTTTTCACAATTTTTTTTTTTTTTAAGTTAACCCCTAATGTAGTTCTCTTAGGTGAAGATGAACCAAAGAAGTTGTATGTTTTGTTCCCACCTCCTAGCAATTTTTTAAAAATACTTTGTTTTATAAATTTTGAGTGTGCTTTGATATTTTTTTATTTGTCCCTTCTCTAGTGCACCTTGTATCATGATACACTAGTGGAAATTAATTATAAAAGTTTCAGAAGCCCTCATTGGTGAACATTGCAAATGATAGTGAAAAATCACCTTACCAACAGATTAGAAAGGGTCCTTGTGTTGGAATAGGGGCATACCCAAGGTTCAACGCTTCAACAACACACCATCAAAACCTTAACTACCATCCCTTTCGGCATCACCTGCAAAGTAGGAAAAATATCACCTAAGGTAGAGGTAGGGCAGGTTACAGGACTCAGGTGTTTGTAACCAAGTTGGGACATAGATCTGTAATTACAATTGCTTCGCAGGGTACTTAAGAACAAAATGCATTAGTTTATCATCTTTATTCACATCGCAAAACAAACCCTAAGAATAGATTGATGTAGTAATACTGACAAAATACACATCGCACTTGGCAGCATAAAGTAGATCTAGCACATTCAACATAAATAAAGAACTAATCATTCACATATCCATCTATCATACATAACCATCAGTGCACTAAGAAGACCATCAAGAAATGATATATGTGGTTCACCCTAGTGTGGGGCTACATCCACCAATGACTTCTTCTTCTTTATTAGTCTCCAATCTCTTACGTTCTTCTGCTCTTGTGCACTAAGCCATAGGACCAAGTTTCACACTAGATAGGTGATCTTCACACTAAGCACTGGATCCACCTTCCCAAAATCAGGTCAAGGCATGGAGCCAACTCCTCTATTAAGCATAGAGACTTACATAGTTTGTTGCATTAAGCAACCCAAAACTACTTGCCTCTTGCACTTAGCTACTTACATGCCCCCTCTTATTTTCTACATTGCATTCTTATACTTATTTATACTTTTACATAACAAGGCCTAATCATGGATAAACCCATGGGCCGACATCCCATAAAACCTAATACAAAACCCTAAGAACCCTATGTTGGGTCCACAAATCAAGTGAGATTCCGGGATCTCAGCTCCGCTTGGACGCTCTATCTTCTACTACCTTGTCAAAGTCCAAAAAGGTGATCAAACCTGAACAATGTTTCCTCAAAACTTGGTCGAGGGCCAACACCTTCTGTCAGTAAGGTCATGATACAGGAAGTAACCAAATCTGGATCTTCCGTGAGGTGTTCGTAGGTCTGCGCGCTTCTGTCGATCAATTGTTTTCATTATGAAGCAAGGGCTCTTATTCTTCCCATTGGGCTCTTAGCAGCTTCCTCCCTCTGGTCGCACATTTCCTGTGAAGTGCTTGGTACTGCTTGGATCTCCAACTCTGTTACCCTTGCTTGAAGCTATTGGATGGCTTCAGTGAGCTTCACCACTTGAACCTCAATTGATTCATGTTCTTCCTGTTCCAAGCATGGCACAAAGAGAAGTGCTCTGCCCACCACTTATCTAACTATGGTATGCTCTATGAGAAGTTAGTCCTTTTCCCTCTGTATATTCACTTTTTCCTCCTTGAGCATCACCCAAAACTCATCCGTCTCATTTTCATAAGCGGTCACATAGTATCGCGCAACTCGTAGTTTCTCTAAGATCTCCTCTTTTTCTTGTTTCAAGGCTTTTGTAGCCTTATCCTTTTCTTCTTGGAGTTGTTGAAGTCGAGCCTCTATTGCATTTGCAAGTCTTCAAAGTTGGGATGGATCATCCCCCAAATCTGCAGTTTCTAATGAGGAAGGTGTAGTAGATACTGCATGGATCGCTTGAATAGCTCGTTGTATCTCCTTCAGCTCCATCTCGACCTTTACATACAACTCTTCCTTCTTTTCTCCATTTCTTTGCAAGAGATATTTGGACACATCCTCCATCACTCCACTAACTAGAACTATATCATCCTCTATAAGCGTAGCTTCTAGCTAGGATTTATTGGCACAGGTCTTCTTTCTTGTTGATGGTTTATGTGGAGAAACCTTCTTTTTCTTCGGTGTTTCTATCTGGGAAGGAGGATCATTCAACGATGTAGCTTTGCCTTCTTCTTGCCTTTCCCCTTATTCTCCTCCTATTTCTTGATTTACTTCATCTCTTACTCCTCCTATGGGTGAGCCAGATCCATTTTCTTTCAAGGCGTTGTCCTCCTCACCAGTCTCTATGTTTTAAATTTCCTCCTTTTTCTTTTTCTTCTTCACACTTAACTATCCTCCATGCTCAAACTGGATGACCAAGAGGATTCCTATGATGTCAAGGTTGGATAGATTTGCATCATCAACCACTGCAAGGAACTCCTCTGGCCACTCCTTCGTGATCTACTCCATGTCTCCGTCGGTCAGCTTATAGTAATATTGTAGCTCTTCCTAGTTGTCTTCATCAAGTATCTATGAGGTGTGAGCATGGCATAGTTCTTTCTGTCACCAAGATTGAAATCATTGTTATTCGAGGATGGGATTTGTCCCAACTGGCTTTCGACTACGCATATCCCCTTATGGATGTATGTGGTGATAAAAGTGTACTCGTAGTCCCATGGGATGCTATCACGATTAACCACACCAGTCAAAGGTGGGATATAATCTAGTAAGATCGACTAGATCTGCTTCACATTAGCCAGATCATCGAGATGCTTACTTCACTTCTCAGTCATAGGGTTAGAACGACTAGAACGTCATCTAGTCGAACGAGAATCCTGACATCCCCTAGTACGATGCCTGAACACCTTTATACATAACTCTGTCAGCCATAAATTTCTTAAGGACCTCTTCAACAGACTTCTCCAACTCAGTTTGTTCGCCCAACATTCTCTCTTTTAAATGGATAGGTGAGGGTAGGCGAACAAACAAATGGAGTAAACAATGGAAGGCGAGGTCTAGGTTTTGAAATCACAGTTCAACACACAATCAAATCTCTGATAGCTCAGTTAATCACAGATGGAGAAAATTGGTCCCGGCGCGGCAAACAACAGTTTAAATAAGCGAGTGTCGTAACAGATTCTTCTAACGGGTAGGAATGCTTCTGTTAATGTGAATATGTCCGTTATGGCATGGTCTCAACATCACAAACGCGGTCTATTCACCCATAAATGCACTTCCTAGCCATTATGGAACGTCGTTCTAACAGTCGGGGTGCCTCCAATGGTCATATCACTTCGCCAGGGCAAAGTCCCATTCTACGCGATTCTGTTGTTTCGGCGTGGTTCAAAGCCTGCAAGCCTGCCTCCTAAGAAGTTTTCCCTGTAACTTCTTGTAGCTTTTACAAGTTTGATTTCTTCTTACTAAGCTTCCTTGCCTTCTTTCCTGTGATCTGAGTCTCTCTAACTATTTATGTATTTCTCTTTCCATTCTTATTCCTATCTTCTCCTAGCATAGTAACTTCGCGCTGCTAAGGTTCTCTCAAAGGGTTCGAAATTAATATCCCTTCCCTTACCACTTCCTATATCGATATGCTTTCTTCTTGCATGGATAGGTCCTTCAAACCTTCTTGCGTTCTTTCAACTTTGACAACTAATTCTCTTGCTTTCTGTTGCTTCGACTCAACTTCTCGTTCTTCTATCAGTCGATCTATCTTTCTAGCTATGAAATCCCTTAGTTCTTGATTTTTCTTTTGTGTAGCTTCTTCCTTTGCTTTCCTTCTGATTTGGTCTTTCTCAATCCAAGTCTTACCTAGCAATAGGGGGAAAGGGGGATTGTTCTCAACAAACTTAATGACTTCAATTTCCTCTTCAGTTGGTGTTCCATGGGTGATAATAGGTACATTAGTAATTCTTCCACATAAGGTTATCATCTTTCCTTGAATAAACCTATCCTTCCTAATGAAGGTACTATAGTAGGCTTTCCAAAAATTTCCCAAGTGCTTTATGTCATAATATTCACTTGTGTTTCTTCATCCAAGACAGAGTCTATGACGAAGTCTCCTATTCTTGTATCTATGTGTTGTTTTTCTTTCATGATCTCTGGTAAATTGACACATTTTTTATCATCCATTACTTCTTTCAACTGTTCTAATGGAGTCTAAACTTTCTCTAATTATTTCCCTTGATGATTCTTTAACATGCTCTTATTTTCTTGTCTCGCGCTCATTTGTTCTACTTTAACAATCATCTTGGAAAATCCTCAACTTCATGGCCAACAACTTTACAATAAATAAAAATAGGACCTGCACCAGGGCATTCCTTAGCGAGATGTCCCAGTCTTTTGCAGTTATAACATAGGGTTAATCCTCTCTTCCTCTTGTACTGTGCACTAGGATCACAGTGTTGGACCTGCAATCTGCAAAAATTCTTTCTAGGTTCTTGCATCCACTTGTTAGTCCAAAAATTCTTTCTATGGATAAGAATAACATATCCTTCTCTATTTCTATCAAATTTATTCATATCAACCCTTTCTTCTAAATGTACCCTAGATTTCAGACTAGGACAAAATCTATCAAACATACCTAGATTCATGCTTTCAAAAAAAAAAAATTGTACTTATCAAAGCGCAAAGTTTTACCTCTTTTAAGATATTACCTCTTGTCTTCAGAACTAATTACTCTCTTGGCACAAAGCTTCACAAGTCAAGTAGACTGTTGCGCACTATAGTAGAAAATCTATGCACAAATATTTTATTTTCTTTACTTCAGTTCCTAACAATCACAGTTTCAGGTCCCGGCAACAGAACCATTTGTTGGCACAGGGGTATACCTAGGGTTCAATGCTTCAACAACGCACCAAAAAAACCCTAACTACCATCCCTTTTGGCATCACCTGCGAAGCAGGCAAAGTCTCACCCGAGGTAGAGACAGGGTGGTTACAAGACTCAGGTGTCTGTAACCAAGTTGGGACATAGATCTGTGATTGCAATTACTTCGCAGGGTACTTAAGAACAACATCCATTAGTTTATCATCTTTATTCACATCGCAGAACAAACCCCAAGAATAGATCGACGTAGAAATACTGAAAAAATACACATCACACTTATCATAATAAAGTAGATCTAGCACATTCAACATAAATAAATCACTAAGCATTCATAGATCTATCTATCATACATAACCATCAGTGCACTAAGCATACCATCAACACATGATATACGTGTTTCACCCCAGTGTGGGGCTACATACACCAACGACTTCTTCTTCTTTATTAGTCTCCAATATCTTACATTCTTCTGCTCCTGTGCACTAAACCACATGGCCAAGCTTCACACCGGACAAGTGATCTGCGCACTAAGCACCAGATCCACCTTCCCAAAATCAGTTCAAGGCACAGAGCCTTACATAGTCTGTTGCATTGAACAACCTAGAACTACTTGCCTCTTTCACCTAGCTACTTACATGCTCCCTCTTATTTTCTACATTACATTCTTAAAATTATTTATACTTTTACATAACAAGGCCTAATCATGGGTAAACCCATGGGCCGACATCCCATAATCCCTAATACAAAACCCTAAGAACCCCATGTTGGGTCCACAAATCAAGTGAGATCTCGCGATATCAATTCCTCCTGGGTGCTCCATCTTCGACCAGCCTGTCGAAATCAAAAAAAGTGGTCAAACCTGACCAATGTTTTCTCAAAACTTGGTTGAGGGACAACACCTTGTGTCAATAAGGTCATGATACAGGAAGTAACCAAATCTCGATCGATTTTATATTATACATAAATATCCCATCATGATTTCTACCCCACTCTAATTATTGGATCAAAAAGGAAAATTGAATGAGATCCTTTTCTTTTTCAATTGACTTAGAAAAGAAACCTTGAGAAAAGATTTGATGTTGTGGATAATGCATATGGTGGGTTGTTGTTGATTCTTATCTCCTGCCAAAGCCGACCTAGTTAAAAAGAGGAACTCGGTAACTATCATTATATTTTCGCCTTAAAGGCATCTACACCAGGTTACTAGGTTTTGATACCTCTCCTTAAGCCACAATTGAAAGTAAGATGCTCATTAGCCCTATTTAACTCTATCTAATTTTATTCAAATTCATAATTATATAAGTTCAAGTACTTTAGTTGATTCACTTATTCTTTGTCAAAACCAAATTTCAAAATTGAGGTTCCCTTTTACTTTATTAATAAGTCCCTTTATTTTATTAATAAGTCTGTTTTTTCATCTTCACTTYGTAAATTACATCTTRCACAAGGATTAGATTATTTTTTATTCYTTTGAAATAATTTTCTATAAWACTATTTTTAATCTTGTAATGATTTTTTYTKTTAAGATGTTATAAGATGTAGGGATAATTTTAAGGATGAAAATTTATCTTAGAATGTWGAAATATTRGYGRATCTTATTAATCATTAATATGCAAACTATAAAATGTTTGGTGATATTTTTGTAAAAATATTCAAATTTCTAAGGATTTTATATATTTTCTATAAAATTTGGGATATTTTAACCTAAAATAATTTTATTCTATAGAATTTAGGAAAATCACTTTTAAAAAAAATGAAAATTGGTGAATATTTTTTTTCTAAATGTTTTTTGGGAATGAGGGAAAGGAATACTCAGAAGATGACTAGAAATTTTTTTATACAAATTTGTGACATAGTCTAAATGTTCTACCTTTTTACTTTTTTGGGGGTATTTTTTTCTCCAATTTTACCAATATCCACTAAGAAATTTAGAAAATTGCATATTTAAATGGTTGAGATTACATATTCTGGGTGTCCTAGCTTTTAAGTGGGAGTTACTATTTTATTTATGGATTCCATTGATTTCTGATGATAACTCCCTCGTGGTTAAATATATTACTTTTTTGAGGTTGTGATATGCTTGCTTATTAGAATTATAGATAAATCTTAGATTTGAATAGGATAAGCGTTGTTGATCTTAAGCCCCAGGGAAAAGTGACATAGAATGAAAACTAGTTACAAAGTTTTCAATACTCCTCCCCTGGATTCCATGTGGTGCAAACACCCAATTGAGGATCGTGTTCAACCATTTCCTAATATGTGGTCTAGGCATACTTTGTATCTTGGCATGAGACAAAGTACTGGATATTGAGGCAAAGGTTTCAAAATCATAGAGAAGATCCACTTCCATATTTTCATCACACGTTTCTCATCGTCTTCGACCATGAGGTGAAGTACTAGATACTGAGGCAAAGGTTTAAAAATCATAGAGAAGAGCCACTTCCAGATTTTCATCACACTTTTCTCATCGTCTCCGACCATGAGGTGAAGTACTGGATACTGAGGCAAAGGTTTCAAAATCATAGAGCGGAGCCACTTCCATATTTTCATCACACATTTTTCATCGTTTCCGACCATAAAGAGGGTGTGCTATCACCATAAATAAAGAGGGTATGCACACCAAGTCATTATCACTTGGAAATAATGGAGCAAGAGTTAGTTGTAAGAGTCAGTTGCAAGAGATAGTTGTGTAGTTGAACTCTACTTCACTTAATGTAGATTCTAGTTTTTTGTGGTTTGTTGTAACCGACTAAGTAGAGTCGTTTCCTATATAATGATGTAATGAGTCTTCATTGAATAATATATATTGTGAGTGGAGCCTCACCTCTGTTTGTTTCTCATAATTCTAATTTGGTATCAGAGACACGAAAGTGAGGAGCCGCAGAAGAGAGGTGCGTCAATTTCTAGAAGTCCACAGGTCCCTCCTCTGGAAGGGTGCAGCGACATACTACTCAAACTTTACGCACATTTGAAAACCTAAAATTTATGCACTCCAATTGTGTATTACAGTGCGTAAATCCTTAAATATTTCCACACTCCAAATGAATCGTGAGGTGTGGACTCGCCGCACTCTAATGGCTTCATGAGGTGTGGAAACGTGTGTGTTTTCACAGGGCGCTTGGATAGCATGAGGAACGTTTTTTTATTGGGAAAGCGGACTGGGATCCATGAGGTTGAAACGGATCGACGTCGATAGCCTGATAGAAGTTTGGAGCATACTGAGATCTGGTGTTGCTCGTTGAATCAATTCGTGGATGCAGTGGCCGTGAGGACAGGTAGAGGGTCAATTTTATTGGTTGCAAATCCATGAATTCGAAGCGTGATTTTTCTTGGTCAAATATAGATCATGTTGGGATGCTAATGAATTCCGCCATGAGGAGTGGTGTAGATTTGGTATAGTTGGATGCGTGAGGGAGGTAAAAGTCAAAGTTTCTTATTAGTGCCATGATTTCTTATACAAATGAGAAAGGGGTTATATTTTAGATTTATTTATAAATGGTGAAGGTTATTTTTTAAAAAGCATGAGTGTTTTATTAAAAGTGGATATTTTCTTTTGAGGTATAAACATTTTATTAAAGTGGATATTTTTGTGAGGTATAAAATTTATAAGGTGTATATTAAAGATTATTAAAGTGGATATCATTTGTTGAGGATGAGTTTTTTATGCATGGAGTGATGTTAAGGTTTCTTTTTTTTTAAGGTTTTCTTATACTTCTTTTAAGAAAACTGAGAGTCAAGGTAGAGACGAATCAGTGGATCCGAAGGCAGAGCGACAGACTGCGCAACACTTGATGAAAGTTTTTCATATTCTTATTGATTCACCACTTTCAGGTTTGAAGTGTGATTGGTAATACAGGATCTATTATCTGATTGAATAAGAAGACACTTACAGAGATGGTGAAACCTTTGGTGGAGGCCTACCTCAACGAAGCCAACAAGTTAGATGGCTTGAATTTCATTAACTGGAAATTTAAGATGCAGACCTTGATGGAGGGCTATGGTGTCTGGACCATTGCCAAGGGAATTGAAGTTACACCAAATGCGTCTGCAGGTGTGACAGCAACACAGATCCAAGATTGAGAGAAGCATGAAAACAAGGAAAAGGTATTGTTACGTATGTCTATTAAAGATAGCATAATTCCACATATTAGAGAAGCTAATACTTCTATTGAAACATGAACAATGCTTAAAGCCTTGTATGAAACTAGCAACACAAATCGTATTATGTTCATGAAAAACTAAATTGCTAGGCATGAAGATGGATGGAAATGAATATGTTAGTTCATTTTTGGGTTGCATTAAAGAGGTGAAAGACAAGATAGGAAACATAGGGGAAACAATTTCCAGCACTAATCTTGTCACTATTACCTTAAATGGTAAGCTAGAAGATTATGAGATGTTCATAACAGGTCTCGCAGCAAGGGAGAAACCTGCTACTTTTGAAGAACTGACAGATATTTTTCTGCAAGAGGAAGAGAGGTGCTCGAATCTAAAGCCTCGGAATAAAGAGTTGGCACTATGGTCAAATAAGAGATATGCGAAAGGGATATCAGGAGAAAGAGGCAGAGGAGGCAGTTCATCGCAGAGAAGACAATCTCCAAGGCCAAATCAAGGTATGCAATCTAATAGGATTGAGTCAAAGAGTTTTTTTTATTATGGTCAACCTGGACGTATTATTAGAGACTGTCATAAGAAGAAGAGTGATGAGGCTAGGAATAAACCTAGAACACATTAAGGTCATTATGCAAAAAAATCTTCAAATCATGATCTCAGTTGTTTATTTCTAGTGACGAGATTGATGAACCCCCGGATTTTCATTCACGAGATCTTAGGCTATTTGTCTCTAACACTACTTTATCTGTTGAATTGGATAATTCTAATGCCTAGTTTGTGGATTCCGTAGCATCACTACATATGAAATGTAATAAGATGTGGTACACTAATTTTAAAGAAACACAGAATGGAGCCAGCCTATCTCTTGAAGATGACCGCGCTCATTAGATCAAGGGATACGATCCCGTGACATTGTCAAATGGTACTATTCATTACATTCGCAATGTTGTTTATGTGCGAGGGATAAAGAAAAATTTGATCTCTGTGTCCACCATTACAGATCAAAACTTGAAGGTTGAATTCTTCAAGAATTATTGCATAGTAAATGATCTACTGGACCAATTCAAAATTGTTGCAATGGGAGTCAAAGCAAGAGGCCTATACAAACTTGATGTTACCAGCAAAGCACATCACACATTGACTTCTGCAACTATGCCAACAGACATTCTTTGACATCAAAGGTATGGACACATTAATTATCTTGATTTATTTTTATTACAGAAAAAGAGTATGGTTGAAGGACTTTCCATGTTAAAGAATGAGAATGTTACTTGTGATGGATGTGCATTAGGAAAGATGCACAAAGATGAAATCCCCTTTAATCCTGATAGAAAAAGAGAGATGTATTAGATCTTGTGCATATTGATGTTTGCAAGCCTATGCAGACTAGGTATTTAGGAGGTGCATTTTACTTTCTGTTATTTATTGATGATTGCACGTGATACACATGGGTTTACTTCCTTAAAAGAAAAAGTGATGTTTTCGAGTACTTTAAGGAATTCAGAACCATGGTGGAAAACCAGACAGGAAAATCCATCAAAATCCTCCGTTCAGATCAAGGGGGGGAGTATAAATCAGGGGACTTCATCAAATATTGCAAAGATCATGGAATAGTACAACAGTTTACAGTACCTCACACTCCACAACAGAACATAGTAGCTGAAAGGAAAAACAAAACTCTGGTATAGTGTGCATGCAGTATGCTGAAATGTAAGAATCTCTTGAATGTATTTTGGGTTGAAGCCATAAATACTGTAGTTTATTTAAAGAATAGAATTCCAACAAGGTGTCTTGATAATGTCACTCCTTTCGAAGCCTTGTATGGTTCCAAACCTGCAGCTCATAATTTGAAAGTATTTGGGTGTAAGGCTTTTGTTCATATTCCAAAGGAGAATAGGAAGAAATTGGATGCTAAATCCATTAAATGTATTTTCATTGGGTAGTGTTCTGAAATCAAAGTATACAAATTGTTTGATAATTCTACTCACTAAGTATTTGCATGTAGAGATGTACTTTTCCATGAGCAGGAAGCACGAAATGATGACAACAACAGTCATGAGGACTGGCATAGACTTCTTGATGAAGGAGTTAAAGAAGAGCAACCACAACCATCGCAGCAGTAGCCACAACCGCAACCACAACAACAACTGCAGCAAGAAGGACTCAGTGATATGGACACTTCAAGCAGTCACAATTCACCTAGAGGTGAAGACAGATCTTCACAAAGTGGGGAGAGAGATAATCAGTTGAGAAGATATTCACGACAAGTTCGGCTCCCTAAGAGATATAGAGACTATGCCCTAATGAGTAGCATTTCAAATGTCATAGAACCCATGAGTTTTGATGAAGCCAATGAACATGATGAATGGCGAAATGCAATGGAGAAAGAATATGAATCTATAATGAAAAACAACACTTGGAAATTGACTGAATTGCCTAAACATAAAAATCCCATTAAATACAAATGGATATACAAACCCAAATTTAAATCATATGATAGTATAGACAAATATAAAGTTAGATCGGTGACAAAGAGGTATTCACAAACAAAAGATATTGATTATGTATCAATAACTAAATTGAATAGTATTGAATTGTTAATTGCTTTAGCTACAAAGCACCATTAAAAACTACACCAATTAAATGTTAAATCTGCATTTTTGAATGGTGTTTGTTTTTCATAATTTTAAGTTATCATCCGAAGACCACATGATCGATAATAGAGTCGTGTAGAAGAAATGTAAGGTGACTTTTCCAAGAAGTTGCTCTGCTGACAAGAAGTTATCTCATTTAATAAACAGATTATAAAATTACATTCCTTAACGGGCCAAAAGAATGGCGAGGCGAAAGAGGAATAAAAGCATCCTTGAATGGTGAGGCGAAAGAGGAATAAAAGCATCCTTGAATGGCGAGGCGAAAGAGGAATAAAAGCATCCTTGTGTTGACGGGACAGTTGTTGGTGTTGCTTTGCGGTGATTGAGTAGGCCCCCCGTTCTGCATTGAGCACAGGGCCGGATCTTCTATGCACTGGGAAATTGAAACCCTATTGACTCACTCTATAAACTAACCCTCGACAAAATTACACATGCAATCACATTAATAGCGCGAGCAAAATGGAGGAAATAGGCGTGGACGAAAATGTAACAAGCTTTCATCCTGGCCAGTAGAACCAGCAGCTCATTAAAAGTAATTATATATATAGTGTAAACTTTATGAACACAAATTCATAGACTAGGGCTACAAAGCATCATCCATTGGACCCACATCCATATACATCTTGTGAGAAAGCCTAATACCGGCCTTCCTTTGATTTTCATATTGATGGAATTTGTTTCACAATTATTTTTATCATCTTTTTAACATTTTATGTTCATGTGTTTAGTTAGTATTTGATGATACTCCTCCATCACATGGACCTTCCCCCACTTTGTCAATGGATTTAAATGTAATAGTAAATGATGTATGTCATTTTGGTATTTTTCTAATGTAGATAATGATAATATTTTTTAATTTATCAAATGAGTTATTGTACTTGAATGAGTGGAAAGATATATATCTATTTTTTTAAATGTTTTGTATGTATCTTGATAGTGAGTATGTATCAACATCTATGAATCCAATCATTCTGGAGCCCCAACATGGCCAACAGGTAATATTAGATTCATATTTTTCAATTCATCATTATTCAAATTTTGATTTTTTAGTATCTAAGTTGTCTTATTTCCTCCTGTGCATCGAAAAAATCCATCTAACATTGCAATGACTATTGTTGCATCCATTCTTGATACTTCCACCATCATTGCAATGGATATGTTGTCTACTTTTATGGAGGAACAATTGATTGAAGAGTAGCTTTTGATATGTCAATTAAAACTAAATCTCACTCTTCAACAATAGGTCATTATAGATTACTTCCATTGCATTAGTGACAAATATTAATTTAAAAGTATCTAACTTGTTTGATTATCATATTGTGTTTGTAGTCTATTATTGGATAGACCATTGAAAATCCATAGTAGTTGTCTACTATTGATGCATCAACTATCAAGGAATCCAATGTTGTGGCCTCGAAGAAACTTGTGACTAAATGGATGGGCATGTCAACACCTTTGATATCTCAGGCACATGTATCTCTCACTCTCAAAATAAA